>WEKY01035428.1:29448-45512 GCA_013390045.1 Picathartes gymnocephalus
GGCGGGCAGGGCCGGGCGGGGCGTGGCGGGCCGGGCCGGGGCGGCGCGGGCAGGCCGAGCAGCGCCACTTTCCTTAACCCGCACATCTCATCCGCTCCATCAATGACCCTGAGCACCCCCTCACCCTGGAGGAGCTCAACGTCGTCGAGCAAGTGCGAGTGAAAGTGAGATCCCGCCGGGATGTGCTGCTGCAGCCGTCCGATAACTCATTGCTTTTTTATAATATTTAAATATTTTTATGGTAGTACCTAAACATAGCACTGAAAAATATCAATGAACAAATCTACGAGCGAGTCGAATTTGCCCCGCAAGGCCTCAGGGTGGTTTGAGGTGAGAGCAGCGGGTTTTTTGTGTGTTTTCCGCAGGTGAACGATGCCGAGAGCACGGTGTCGGTGGAGTTCACCCCCACCATCCCGCACTGCAGCATGGCCACCCTCATCGGCCTCTCCATCAAAGTCAAACTCATCCGGTCGCTGCCCGAGAGATTCAAGGTGAGGAACCGAATCACTGGGCAAAGAAAAAGACAGGGGTTGTGTTTGGAAAAATTAAAAGAAAAAAACCCAAAAAACCCCCAAACCCCCCTAACTAGATCACAGTGTAAAATAACTAGAGCTTTTTGTCATTTTTTGTGTGAGAGAGACTGCAGGAGGCACAGAGGTCAATTGTGCTTCTGGGCCTCTTGTCATGGGCCAGGGGGATTCTGAGGAGAATCACTGCAGGGCTCTGTTGCACAGCAGGAGGAGAGGTCTCACTCTTGTCTGAAGTGGGTTTAAGCTTTCAGATGCAAATGCAAAATACTCTGCGATTTTAAACTTTTATTTTGTTCTGTTATAGTGTAACTGATAGTGGCAAGAATGTCCTTTCTCCCTTCTTTTTGTAACTATTTTATTTTTATTAGTTTGAACTAAATTTTCTATTGTTTTGTTGAAGTCATCTGCTGTTTCTTTTGTGCTGCTATTTCAGCTGGATGTTCATATAACGCCAGGAACACATGCCTCTGAGCATGCAGGTAATGCTCCCTTCTTGTGTGGTCTTTATATTTGTTTTAATCTTGAAAATTAGCAAGGAGAAAGATTCCCGCAGCTGCTCAGTGTCTGGGACTTTCTGTGCGTCACATTCTGGGGGATGTTCCAGAACAGGAACATGGAGTGTCACTTAGATTGTCCTGTAGTGTTCTTTAAACATCTCCTCAGGCAGCCTGTGTTCTCAGACAGTCATTGATTTGCCTGAGCACTCGGGAGAGGAGAGGCAAACGGGGATTTCTTGTGTTTCACCTCCGGAGCAGCTCCCTGCTGCTGAATCACGGCCAGCTCGCTGCAAAACCATGGTGACAGAGAGGCTCTGCCTTGAGACAGCAGCTCTGGGGTGCAGTTGGCATCCTCAGAACTGCACTACCGTGGCAGCTGTGATTATGTGGCTCTACGTAAAATGCTTTCAAGAAGACATCGAGTCCCAATGTCCTGACTGGTTTCTTGTGGGCTTTTTCTGCACAGTTAATAAACAGCTCGCTGATAAAGAACGTGTGGCAGCTGCTTTGGAAAACTCTCACCTGCTGGAAGTGGTGAATCAGTGTTTGTCTGCTCGGTCATAATTCCCTGGTGAGGAAATTGTTGGTATTCTGATCTATTAAACTAATTTTGTATATAAGCAGTGATGTTACATTATACATAAATCTGTGCACAAAATAAAATCACCTAAATTCTCTTGAGGAAATGTTTCTTTGCTCTTTCAAAAATACTGTGTGGGGAGTTAACTTACAGACAGCTACAAAAATATAATGAAAATTGGCTTTTTAATTGTATGAGTCATTGCATAGATAGAATTTTTCATTAAACATTTTTTTCAACCTGTTTTTAACTGATTTCTCACTTCTAAAAATAAGGTATAAGCTGCATTTTAGAAGTGGATTTTGCACACTGGACTTTACAAGTACACCAAGATAATTTTTAGTTAAGATCTTTACATTTCTGTGACAGTTTCAGACTGCTAATACAGTTTTAGCTTCAGACATCACAAGTCGTACAAGCTGGTGTGTGCAAAGTTGGAGGACATTTAGCAGTAAGTGTCCACCTTTCCAAATCATGTGTCTGGTTTTAATTATCTTACCTTGCATTAGCCAAATATGGAGGGCTCTTTAAACCTGTGTAAAACATGATTTATTTTTAATTACTACTTCAATGTGGTGGGAAATACAGTATCTTTGAGGGAAGTTTTATTTGTGCACCTGCAATACAGGAGTAATTAGCAGTTCTCAGTGTGAAGAGCCCAGCAGGCTCTGCTGAAAGACTGTCCTGGCAGTGTTTGACAGCTAAAAGACAAGTTTTGCTTTAAATGTCCTGAGATTCAATGCTAAAACCCAGCCTGGTTTGGGAACTGTGGCATTCACTGAACTGTTGTGTTTGGCATACATTGACAATAGAAAAACTCAGTAAGAATTAATCTGACATTTTGTGAAAGATGTCTCTAGTCCTGCACTACATGGAAAAATAACAACCTGTTGAGAAATCCTGTTGGGTATTTTGGTGCATGCACACATTACAATGTTGCCTTCATTGCCATCGGTTACCTGGAAAATAAGAAATAAGCTTTCTAAAATATAGGTTGTGCTCACCAGTTTGATGGTAGTGCTCTGTATTTCAGCAACATTTTCTCTGGGAGGGTCTCAGATGCTCTTTTAAAAGGGTGAAGCTTATGGACATTGTATAAAGTTCAGCCCAGCAGTCCAGTCCAGTGCTCCAAGTGTGACATCTAAAGTCACACAGCAAAACAGGACAGAAACAAAGCCAGACCTTCCCATTCCACAACTGAGCTTCCCTGTCTGCACAGGGCTGCTACAGAAAGCCAACTCTGCAGCAGCCTCAGCCTGCTCATTTGGCTCAGCATCCTTTGAATGGGCAGCACTGCTGGGATGTATGAATGAAACTGCAAATAAAGACAGTAGTTATGTAATATTAATATTGGGCAAGGAACAGAATGACCCAGCTTTCCTCTGCCTCTCTTGTTGAATCACTGAACTGATTAGTTCTGACACTGCCAGCATTTGCACCACAGATGGAACTCCAGCCATGGCAGTGCATGCAGGCAGCTCCTCGGCACCACGCTTGGTTGGTTTGATTTTGTTTTCTGGTTTTTGGTGGCTTTTTAAAAAGAAAATAAATTTTGCCATCCAGATTTTGGAGAAGAAAGAAATGCAAGTATGTGCCAGGGGGAACACAGGATGACTAAGCTGACAACAGATTGCTTCAACCTGCACTCCAAACAGATGGAATCAGTAAATGGTGCTTTGCTGAAGCTCTCTGCTTGGCTTTCAGCACTACATAATACTAGTGTTAAATAATTTATTAGGATGTTAGGGCTTGCCTCGTGAAGCACACTGTGCACAGCAGCCCTAGGGATGCACTTTGTACCATTTACCTTCTCAGAGAAGCAACAGAATGCGTTCGATGGTTTATAGTTAATATTTGGGGGATGACTTTTCAGCAAGGGGAATCTGCTGTGGGTTTCCAGAGAAGAGGTCTGACTTCTGCTATTTAGGGATGGAAAATTTGATTACTTTCAATCTGGCATGTTTGTTGTGATGTGGGTTTTGTATGTATGATAGAAACAACCACAGTGACTTTGCTGAAGGCCCCAGGCCCTCCTGGCCAGGCTCCCTCAGCTCTGTACTTGCTGATAAAGTACCACCAGTTCTGGTGAAAATCTTCCATCCTGCTTTTAATGATCATTAGTTGATTCCTGTTTTATGGAGACAAAGTGGGAGAAGAAAACACTAATTTGTTAGAAATATTTCTTTTCAGATGTGTATTTTTCCAAAACACCATCCCTAAATTTAGCCTCTGGAATGCTTTGTAATAAGACACATTCCATGAGAAACCATGACCCTTTGGAGCAGCTGTGTTGAATACAAACTGCCTCATTCAAATCCAGGAAAAATGCCAGGAGCAGACATCTGCTTCACATTCCTGAGCTCTGGGCAGAGCCTTCCAGGGGTGGCTGGATGGCATTCCCCATTCCCAGTGTGCTCCCGGGGCAGCTGGATGGCATTCCCCATTCCCAGTGTGCTCCCGGGGCTGCTGGATGGCATTCCTCAGTCCCGGTGTGCTCCCGGGGCAGCTGGATGGCATTCCTCAGTCCCGGTGTGCTCCCGGGGCAGCTGTCTGTGCTGTCCCTGCAATAACCTGCTCTAGAGTGTGTTTGAGCCCACAGACCGAGGCAGCACCTCGGGGTGAGGGCAGGATTCCCCCCTCCACTGCTCCCACAGTGCCCTGCTGCTGGTCCCAGCATCTGAACCTGCTGCAGCCCCTGCAGGCCCCAGTCCAGCAGTGGCAGGGAAGCAGCTCAGCAGCTTTGTACCCAAAGATTCAGCTGAGCTGTCCATGGCAGAGCTTCACCCTCACATGGCACTATTTCCTGTGGCCCTTGGGTGGAGTAGCGTGTACCACACACTGGAAATGTTAACTAATGAAAGCTGTTTCAGTATTCTGGCCATGCTCAAGAGTGATGTGTCTGTGTCAATAGAGGGCTTTGATAAAGATCTCACTCTGGACCTTTGATTTACAAACTCTGTGTTTTACAGTTTTTTTTATAGCTGTTAAAAGCATTTCCCTTTAGCCTGTCAAGCAGAGAACTGGACCGCTGTCCCTTCCTTTACCAATGCACTATTTGGCATAAATACAGACTGAAGAAGGGGCAGAGTCAACGTTTTTCCATAGGCAAAAAAAAAAGTTTATAGCAAAAATCACTCTGATGTTACTAAGTAACAACAAAGAGAACCAAACTAGGGAAAGTTTGCCAGCAACACCCATTTGCCAGCAACATTTAATAGCACATAAAATTTTCGTTCTACAAAATGCTAAAAATACACGGCATTTTTATAAAATGCACAAATAGCAGGGAGCCCTCATTTTGTCCAACACACTTCAGCAGCTGCAGAAGACATTCTGTCACACTCTGTGACCTCTTTACCTATCTCTCATTATCAACTCATACGTTTATTATTTTATGTCCTACCTGTAAAGAGCTTTTTCATCCTCTCATACACAGGTTATCTCCATTCCTTAACTTTCCTTTGTGGATCTAAGGAGCAGCACTGTCTGCAGTGATAAAAGCATCCTGGTTCTGTGGATAGATGAAACCCTACTCTCCCAGTTCATTCTACCACTGCTCAGGGTCTCTTGCCAGCTGTGACCTTAGTTTGTTGCCTTGCAGCCTCTCACTGCAGCTCTCGCACCCTTTAGACAGCAAGGATCTCGAACAGGAGCTAAGACAGGCTCTGGTTCCTGCTGCAGCTCAGCTTCCAGAGCAGGACAGGAGGGAGAGAACAGGCCAGAAGTTAATTTCCACTAAATCTGTGGGGAAAAAAAATCACCTGGGAATAAGGAGCAGCTGCTACCTGGGACCTTTGGGAAGAGAGAGAGAAATGGTAGGGATGTGCCCCACTTCCCTGTGCTGCCACTGCCCTCACGTGGAACTTCTGTGCTGGAGGCTTTGTCCTTCAGGTGACAAGGAAGGAAGTGAGCTCCCATCACTCATGCTGAACACGTCCCTCCCCTCTGCTTTCCTCGTTCCCTACAAGCTGCCTGCCTGGAGGGGAGGTTCCCGTGTGGGGCCTGGAGCCCAGGCACAGCCCCAGCCGGGCCCCTGTGCCCTCCCTGCCTGCGCTGTGACACACCCAGGAGTGCCCAGTGCTGCCGCAGGGCTTTGCTGCCCCACTGCAGCTGGGTCACACGCAGCAGGAGACAGGAGGATCAGGACAACCAGTATCCCCATAAAGCCCATGTTTTAAGCTGAAAAGGGGAGCTCTTGCCCACTGGCCAGCTCTAAATGCAGTGGCCAAAGGGTTTGGGCACAACCGTGTCCCTGCTGAGCCAAGCATGACCCAAGTGACTGGCAAGGCATCACTGCCAAACTCTTCTGGAGCTGATCCTGTTGTTTTGGTGTAGCTTGGAGATGATGGTTTATCACAGCACTTTTCTTCTTAATCTACCCAAAGTAGTTCCACCTGGGTTCCCATCAGATGTGCCACATGTGGCTTTGACTGAAATAAATAGGAGCTTGCTTAACCTTGGGATCCCTGGTAGCTTGATTTCTCCACTTTGCTAATGGGAGAGCTGGCACAGGCTCTGCCTCTGGAATATGAAGGTACCTAAGCAGCAAAATATTTTTTATTTACCTGCAAATTGACAAATAAATCATACACATAATCTGAAATGCTTGCAGGGAAAAACAATAAATGCCAACAGATTCCATTCTTTTTCCCTAACAGTTTTAATACAACAAAACTAGTTTTTATGACTAAAAATCAGAAAATGGTTTCACTAATACTGCAGCCAAGTTTAAAAAAACCCCAAACAATTGCATTTTAGGCAGAAAGAAAAATTATTAGGAATGAGTCACAAATATTGTTTCTCTTCAAATTTGTACTGACATTTTCATAACAACACATTTATGCACTGGGTTTTTTGAAACATAAGTCAAATTCTACTTTAGTAATATTTCTTACTAATGCCAAAATTGACTAGGAGCCTGAAACAGGAGCTGTTGTTTAAAAAATTTCTTCCCCTTTCCACTCACCATTTTGGGTCTGATCCTGAAAATGTAAGACCTTTAACTGAAGTCATATTCTGGATTATATTTTTAGCATGGAAGTGATGAAGTTTTGTCACATTTATCTTTGTTTCTAAGGACAATATTGGGCCATCCCAAGTAAAACAAGAGAGCGAATTTATTTTTTCAAAAAAAAAGTAAACGTATCAACTTTAATTTGAGCCATATCTGCCTTCCTTTAGGTGCGTATGTCATTTGGTTGCACTCAGTACAGTTCATCTGTAGTTTGAGCACTTGGTTCTGCAGGAGAAGTACTAATGCAGTTTCCAAATCACACAATTAACTGGCTTTCTGCATTTTATGGAATAAATAAACACTGTAACTTAGGTGCAAATTCTATACATATCAGGTGATGCTTCATATTAGATTAGCCCTTGCAATATATTTTGCTAATCCTTAAAACTGCAGGAATTTTGCTGGGAGCGTTATGAAGCCGGTGCACTTTCCTCTAACGTTCTGCTGCCCTGCGGGCTTCAGCCTCTTAAAAGCTGCTCGAGTCTTTCCCTGACTGCAAAGGAATTGTGTCCTCTCCCGGTTTGCGTGGCTCACTGGGCAGTCCCTGCTTCGACAGGATGGGCGAGACAGGAACCGTGCCTGCATCCAGCTGGGAAGAATGAAAGCCAGCCCACAGAACGGGCTCTGCAATACCCAAATAAAACAAGATACCAAGGAGAGGAAACACAGGAGAGCTGCCAAGGCTGTGATGTCATGGCCCTGATCAGCCGCAGGCAGCTCTGGACCAGGAAAGCGCTCGCCACAGGAGCCCCGCACACAGAGCCCGAGCTGGCACAGCCGGCGCACCTCGGGACGCTCCGGGATGGGATTTTCCCTGCTTCCCGCAGCTCCCCAGGCGCCGCTCGGCAGCGCCGCAGGTTCGCTGTGTGACGGCACGAGCAGAACAACCTGGCGAGCAGAGAACAGGGAATGTGGGGGAGATGGGGCCGGGGATGGGTCCGGCAGTTGGAGCCGCGCTCTCGGCCCCGCAGGGCGGGTCCCGGCCGGAGCTCCTGCAGGGCACGGACAGCCCCGGGGCACAGACCCTGCCCGGGCACCTCTGCTGGCTTCACCACCCTCATCCCGGGCTCCAAGACATGATCCTGCTGGATCATATCGGTTTTTCTACTTGCACTTTACCAAATCCCTTCACGAGCAAAAAATCAGTGTACACCATCCGCAGCAGCTCTGTCCCTACACATAGTGATGGACTGTTCTTACAACAGGATATCTTTTCCATTCATAAAGCTTTTTTTTTTTTTTCCTTAAACTGACACAGTTTCAGCTGAACTGAGATACAATTTATTTCGGCCGACTTGGTAATTATTGAAGCATTACATTTTAATCCGGGTGATGGTTAATGAAATCTGCCATAAAAATCGTTTGTGGCTTTAGTCTTTGTAAAAAAACCCTCACAAATAAGTAATAGATATGGAGAAATAAATAGGAACAGTATAGAATGCATTGTTATTTTCTGTTACAGCTAATCAAGGGAAGCCTGTACATCAACATGGCTTGATGGTGCCAGGATGACAGACTCATTTCTCCAATGAACCATTTTCTTCTTATATGGCAAAAAAGCACTGCATCTGTATGACATCATCTAGAAAAATCCTCCTTCCTGAAAAATACTATATTCTTTTTTGTTGCCTAGCTACATGCTGCTGTTACCTTAGAAGGCTGTAGATTCATCTGAATGATTCTGGTGGAGCTGGTGTGCTTGAACAGAGGAGTGATGCAAATTTATAACCCTTGTAATGATATGAAAGAAAGGGGTGAGTGTGAAAGAAAGGCTTTGCAAAAAAGCAATTTACTGTATATGTCATATTCTTTTATGACATTAATTGTTGAATAAAGACCATTTCACCCCACAGCCTGGGGTGCATGAGCAGGCAGTGAGTGACTGAAACAGACTTGATGTTTTTAATGTGAGAGTCTGATGCCACGGAAACATTCGCCTGGTTCATGTTAATGACTGCTGTGAGTAAGTGTGGGGGAGGGAAAAGAATGCTGCGGCCTGATTCTGATCTCATTTTCAAAACTGTGACATGGAAAAATGCCATGAAAAGCAACCAATGTGCTGAATTCCATTAGCACCAGAGAATGGGATGATCACTGAGTCTTTCACTGAATGTAAGTAGCTTTGATGAGTTGGGAAATAAGGTGCCTAAAGCCCGAAGGTTTACATTGTAATGTGCCTGTCAAAAAATCCTCTGACTGAAAACTCTTCATGCATGAGACACGCAGAGATTGAGAGCTGAGCAATAACTCTGTCACTTTCGCAACCTGGTTGGCAGCTCAGGATGCCGAGTGAAGTGAGGTGAGGTGAAAGCCTCCCTGAAGACTCCCGTATGCTGCTATTCCCTAAATGTGCGGATTTGCCTCTGGGAAGAATAAGACGAATGAGGAAATAAAGTTATTTCTTACTTGCTTCGCTGTAAATGGTTTGGGTGTAGGATGTCCTTGATACACATCATCATTTTGCAGTTTTGTCTTTAGGACAGACAGACTTTTAGCACTGGAGTTTTGATTCAGATTTATCTAGTTAGGGCTGACTTTCGAATCAAGATCTACATTTGCTTTCACAAGATAACATTTTTCAAGTCTGCTGCCTATTAAACCCCTTTATATAAGAGACACACTTCATACCATTGCCTTACTTCAGTCTAGGCTTATGCTTGCTCCTGTATTTAATCATGGGGCTAAATTTTATAATTTTTTTGAGAGAAAGTGGTGGATAATGAAGCATATTATGATTATAATAAATACGTAATTTCTCAAGAATAGAACCAGAAAGAATGTTGACAATTTAAAATGGAAGGAGGAAAAAAAAAAACCCTTTTTATTCTAGTATAACTCTACAATAAGAATTTTGAAGGTTTTCACCAGAATGTCTTGTATAGAGGCAAAGCAGGAAATGTGACATTCAAAAGAAGCAGAGATGCCTTTTACTGCTATGAAGCAAATGCGGAATTTGCCAAACTCAGCACATTCCAGCTGGACAAATTCTGAGTTTTTCCTGGAGGAGATGATAACATCTCTCACATCTAAACTCCCACACACTTTACATGATCGATTCCACTCACCACAGGAAAAGACACCATAAATTCTGTGCTGGCCTATAAGGAAGTACAAAGCTTTACCAATTCAAATTCTTAGGTCTCCCCTGTGACTGTGAGCTTTTGTCCCTGCTTCAAGGTTTCATTTCTTGATATGTAAGGAAAATGGAGTTTTTCTCACGAGGAGACAAGAACAGACTTTGTCACCTAAAGCAGAAGGGCAGCAATGTTTGATTCTGTCCCCACCCGCAGACCCACGTAATGTGCAGTGATTCTCAGCCTTGCAAATGCACATTTGGACACAGAACTGAAGGCATCTGTGTAAGAAAAGATACATTAAACATTCCTTGTCCTTTTTTTTCTAATCTTGCACACAGAAGAGGGCAGCACAGCTGAAGTTTTACTTTATATTGCCCTAAACATTTCAAGTTGTGTTTCTGTCCTGTGTCCTTCCCTCAGCAATGCATCCAGGTGGCTCTGAATGCTGGAAGCCTGTTGGGTGTTTTCTCTGAGGATCACAGGGCTGCTCCTATTAGGGGTTTTCAATCCAGGGAGACTTTTCCTTCTTCACCAGTCATTTTCATGGAAATATCTACAATATGACAACTCTATCCAGATTTTCACAGCTGTTAACAGGCAATTTTTGAAGGCTCTGTGCTGCAGTGTATGGAGAAATGCATTCTGTGGGTTAGCAAGGGTGGCTTTAGGCTGTTTTCTACCCAATTTCCTGCCTATTAAATGCTTAGCTCCTCAATAAAAGAGAGGTAAGTCTACAAAAATGTTACTCAGTGCTCAGCTAACAGCATAGACAGATGCTAGGAATTCTTGGGATTAACAAAGAAAGCAGAAAGCCTCATTGTCCACTGTGAAAGCCCACAGGAACACGTAGTTTAAATAATCCATGTTTCCAGTCTGTACTTTCTGTCCCCTAATGTCTAAAAAGATGTATTAGTAAAGATAGAGAAGGGAAAGTAGGGATTCATGTTTAAACATGGAGTGAGGAACTTCAGGTTCCTAAGCCACAAGAGAAAACTACTGTAGAAAGCTATAAAACCACTGCATGTGTGAAGAAGACATGAGGGAAATCTTATATTCTGCTTTACCATACTGTAAGTAGGAGTGTTACAGGGTACGTGGTTAACATGGGTTAAAAAACTGTTATAAAAATATGCAGGAGAATCCTACATCAAGAGCCTCTGGTGGTTGTGTGTGTGGAGTTTTAGTTGTGTTTATCATGTTTTTATTGTCCATTTTTCTTTAGATATCTGCTGCTGACAGCTGCTGGAAACTGGCTGCAAGTTGAGTCTGACCCAGGATGGCTCCTTTAATTTGTTATTGTAAATAGACTCATTTCTTTTGCCAAGAGCTATTGCTGGTAAACAATAAATCTTATGTTCTCAGTTTGCTTTCTTAGCACTACGTTATTCTTAGTAAGACAGACAGCCACTTACTTTGCCCACTCCTTAAACCAACTGTCTGTAAATTCAGAACCCTTTTCATAGTCTCTGAATTCCAGATATTTCTTGTGAAGGGGCTCTGAAATCCCCACTAAGGAGAATACATGCTGCAGGAATCGTAAGAGAATATTTAGCATTCCACTCAGGAGGGATGATGTATGTCACACACATTGGCTATGACAGGTTTACTTCTGAAAAAGAGGAATTAGGGGTGATTAAAGAAAATAATTATGGAAATATCTTAGGTCATGTTCTGCTTTTACTCCAAACTTGAAATGCAATAGGGGCAAACAGCTGACCACATCCAGTACGTGCTGTGAGTCCAGGGGGGATCCGAGCACCCAAACTCTGCCTCCCGTAGCCGGAGTAGCACGAGCAGTTACCGTCCAGGTGAGAAAGAAACTCGTAACTGAAAAACTAAAACACAGTGGGAATTTGAAGTTAAACTAAGACAGAATGCTTTCCCCAAGTATACCCCAATATATATTAGTAGCTTACTAACAGTCTGTGAAAAAGAAGTGGAGAAACTCCACAGGCAAAATGAAATTGGATCTGCCACTTGTGCAACTCCTTTTTTACGGAGCTGTGATTCACCTGGTTCCACTTGTCATGAGCTTATCTAGTACTGGAAGTTTTGTAGCTTACTCGAAGCAGTGAGAAATTCAGAGCAGCTGAAAGATGACCACATTTATAGTTATTCTTGTCTCAAGTTATTTTTTGCACTCCTTTGCAAGAGTTTCAGAAAGACAGCTTTGCTTTACGTTATGAGGCATGGACTTAAAACGTGCCTATTTTATCATTCTCTACCTGAAAATGCAAAGAGTTATGCCTTCTTTCGCAGTGATCTTTAGAATTTCTGGTCTGGAGCTGAGAGGAAGCACACCAGCCATGAAAGGCTGGTTAGTTTTGTAGCTATAATAATGAATTTAGTTGGGTTTCTGATTGCATTTCCCCCTTGGCACTCTGCGTGAGCTTTCCAAGCTGTATCAATTTCTATTGACTCCAAAGATCGTATTTCTCATGTTATTGTTTCAGCCCCAATTCATGGCTATCACTGCTCAGTCAAAAATATTACCTGCCATTAAATCCAAGAGTAATTATGAGGGAAAGCATGGAGCCTTGGCCGGAGGGGTGTGCTGCCTTCTCTCGGCAGCATCCAAAGGCAGGGTCAGCGTGGATGTGACATTCATCACCTGCCCACAAAGGAGCTCGTGCAGGGCTCAAAGCTCCACCTCTTCTGGTAAAGTTCAGAGAGTCCCCTGCTTTTACCCCACCCCTTAACTGCAAGACAATGGAATGTAAATATGCCTCACGTGATAGGTCTGATACAAACTGAACCACTTAGCCCAGGGCTGTCCAGCTCACACTCATCTGGGATTTTAAGGGTGATGGTGAGGAAAACTTGATTCCATCTTTGTACTATATCCTACTTTTTGTAGCATAAGGAAAAAAATGGTTTTTTTCGTTTCCCTGTACCTCTGTCTCTCTTTCTTAGGTTAAAACCCCTACATATTTCATACTGCTGCCTCTGTCTCTTCTCCCAGTGGCCTGAGTGTGCCAGTTCAGTAATAAAAATAATAATAAATGCTGCTATTTCTTTCTCAGTCCAGGTATTTGGGAGGTGGCCAGGCTCAGGCTTCTGCAGGAGTAATGCTTCCTATAACTTGGCACGAACAGACCCTTGTGGGTATCTCTACCATTTGTGTAGAAATAACTTCACCCACATAATGGCTGATTAATTAGACCTGAGCAGTGCAAAGGAGGAGAGAAACCCACGACTTCAGCGTAGAGTCACACTGAGAACAATGCTGACCCCTAAATCTCACTGCTACTTATCCAGCCTTCAAAATATTTGTATTATTCCTCATTAATTGTGAAACAGTTCTGATGTAAGACAGCAGCAACCCCAAAAACTGGAATTCAGTAATAATATTAATTTTATGTAAAAAATATAAATGCTATTTATAATATGGCATTTGACCTAGAAGGAACACTGATGAGGAAGAATCACATAAAGTTAATGCAACCCCCAAAATTTTCGTTTTTAACCTAACCATTCAGAGGGGAGGGGGTTAGATTTTATATGCTTAGTTTAGTTTAGTTTAATTTAATTTATCGCTGTACCCCATGCACAGTCTGTGCTTGTCATTCAGGCCATGAAATGCCCTCTGCAGCTAATACAGAATAAAGGAACTCCTTTGGCTTTGTTACCCCAGGAATACATAACTGGAAAATCAGGACCAAACTGCATGCTTTACATTGTCCAGATGATTAAATGTACTCAGGCCGAGCGAGTGCACCAGAAATGAACACTGGCACTTCTCAAAAGCTTGAGGAAAAGTGAGTGGGAAAAGAGACAGAGAAAGAATAAAACAGGAATGAGAGAAAAAAAGAAACTGAAGATACTACAGCAGTGAAATGCAAAGAAAGGCACCTTAAGTGGAAAGTATATGGAATGAGGAAAATTAAAATCATGCAAAGATGAAGTTAAACTGAAAAAAAAAAAAGTAATCCCCTTTGAGAGAAAAGTAGAAGTTAGAATAATAGAAAATAAGAGTAGTAAAGCAAGACATGAAAACCTCTTCTAAATAGAAATAAATTACAGTTCATGTGTCTGTTAGAAGCATGGTCACACAGAAGGGGAAATGGAGGGCAGGTAAGAAAAAGTTGACCTTAAAGTCCTTCAAAGAAACTGAGAGATCGCCATTTGAAGCCTGTGGACTCAAATGCATCCCACTGAAATCAGTAATGTATACATGAAAATACAGCAATAATTACCAGCAAAGAGGAAAAATACAGCAATAATTACGAGCAAACAGAAGTGTGTGCTGTGTGAAAAGATATATTAAGTTTCTCAAGTGATTAACCTGAATTACCAGCTAATTCCTTCCAGATTTACAAAATAGCTGGACCTATTAAGATCGAAGGAGGTGACCCAGCTCATGACCCCCCAGGCAGAGGGAGCAGGAACAGCCTTGGCACCGTGCTCATCCCTCCAGGCCATCTCTCTTTCCAGTAAAGGACGCTCAAAGCACCCAGTGCCAGATCCTGAGCAGGATCCTGTAACCACGGTGGAATTCTATAACCATTAATTCATTACTTGTACCTGGGTGCTGGCAGAACACCCCAGTATTTGCCAGGAATCCTGAGTGTTCTGTATGATTTCTACTGGGTATAATCTTATTTTCAGTCCTTTTTCCTGCTAAAACACTGTTCTCTCAAAGTTTTTATTCATCACTTTTACATATGCCTTTCCTAATAGTTTTTGGCTAGCAAGGGGTCTGTCTCACACTGTCATCATTAAAATATCCATAGTTCTCATCAGCAAAAGGCTTGGAAAAAAATACAGCTTCCTTAAGTTGTGTCAATGAAATTGTCATTTTTTATGTGTTTCCAGTCAATGGTGCTCAAGGTGGCACAGAAGTGGCATTGCCTCTGGTTCTGTTGCTTCTCAGATTTCCCTTTTTCCACACAGAAAAGAATTAAAAATACCTCTACTTCATATGTCAACTTCTATAGTGTGACCCTGACACACAGTAAGGGCATGGTGCAAAAGATAAAAACTCTCTGAGAATAGTTTCAGGTGACAATTTTAAGCAGAAAAATCCAAATTTTAAAGAAGTCAGCTGAAGACTGACCATAACTAGAAGTGTATTTACATAATTAATTGTCTATAAATTCAGAATGATTAAGGTGGTTTGGCAGATTCCAACCACAGCGTACTTTCAATGCTAACCATAATTTATTTAATATATGGTTCCAAATGCTAGCCAGAGCTTTCTAATTCAGCTCAGTTACTTGAAACACGTTCTGCCACCAAACTCTGACTATTTAAACTGACAAGGCTATTTTGCTTGCTGTTTTGTGAGACAGGCAGAGAAAACTTGCTGCAAGAACTTGGTGATCTTTAACTACCCCATTAACACTCCCAACTGCGGTTTATAAGCGTGAAGCCGCCAAAACCACCCCAAAAGTGTGGACTGGAAAATTATAATTGGCTCCTGAAAATAACAGAATGTTCAACCTCTTAGCCCTTTCCCCCCCCTTAATTTATTCCCTCCATCTCTTCGTTTCCATCACCTCCCCATCTCTTGCCTTCTTTAACCTTGTTTCCGCCGCTGATTCGGAAACCCTAAAACTGACACGAATTTGACGGCAACCGTGCCTGTCCGGAGTCACAGGGATTTTCCCGCTAAATTCGGGCTGTAATCTTTCGGGAGCAGGGGCCAGGGCTATTCTGGCTGTACAATGTCTGACACTTTTCGGTTGCTAGGTAAACAACAAACTGTATACACGGCGCTGGGTGAGCCATGCAGGAGACAAGTATAGTTATCTGCTGAGTCCTTTCTTCACCCGATCACATGGGAATGACTGTGCCACTCATGAGATAAGACTTTCACCGTCTCGCTTCGCCGCTCAGGTGAACGCAAGAGGAGAATTTGACCTTTATGTTTGGTGTTAGCCTTTCAAAGGGGCAGGGGCACGGCCGTGTGTGCGGGTGAGCTCCCGAGCCCTGGGAAAAGCAAGAACAGGACATGCAAAGAGCGCAGATATTTCCCCTAACACTACTGTACACTCCATCCCCAGCCCCCGCGCCGTGACAGGGCCGAGGGAAGCGACACAAGCGACACACACACAGCCAGTGCTGCGGGCATCGCACGGGGGGCAGCGGGAGGGGAGCGCTGGTACCGGGGGCATCGAGAGGGCAGGGTCGGGCGGCAGGGCGGGGCAGGGCCGGGCGGTGGGGCCGAGCCCGGCAGCCCCACAGTTTGTACAGCCGCCCTCCAGGGCCAGCCCTCGCCTTCCTGGGCGCTCTCCGCGCCGACGGACGGGCCCCCCGAGCCGGTGGCGGAGCGGAGCGGATCGTGCTTCCCCGCACCCCCGCGGGGCTCCCGCCTCCTCCCGGGCTCCCCGCGCCGCCGCCGCCCCCGCGCAGCGCGGCGGAGCC
>WEKY01035428.1:45848-126429 GCA_013390045.1 Picathartes gymnocephalus
CGGGGCAGGGGCTGTGCGGAACAGGGGCTGTGCGGGGCAGGGGCTGTGCGGAACAGGGGCTGTGCGGGGCAGGGGCTGTGCGGAACAGGGGCTGTGCCTGTGCCGGGCCGGGGCTGTGCGGGGCAGCGGGTGCTGGCGGCTCCGCTGTGCCCGCAGCTCTGCTGAGAGCCGTGCTCGCCCGCAGCCCGATGACCCTGAACCGCGGCGACAAGCGGCGCGGCAGCACGCCGTTCGCGGCGCAGCAGCAGCACCTGCACCGCCGCAGCATGCCCGTGGACGAGCGCGACCTGCGGCCGCTGCCGCCCGCAGAGCTGTCGGGCTTGGTGCGCTGCACCTCGTACAGCCCCGGCGGCGCGCACCGCCAGAGCTGGGCCTCCGACTCCTCCGACTCCGTCATCTCCTCGGGCAGCGACTCCGAGGGCAGCCTCTACAAGGTGATCCTGCTGGGCGAGCACGGCGTGGGCAAGACCAGCCTGGCGCGCATCTTCGGCGGCGTGGAGGACTGCGCGGACGCGGAGGAGGCCGGTGAGGGCACAGCGGGCTCGCAGGTGCCGGGAACCCCCGGCTCGGAGCCTCCCCTACGGACACCCCTTCCCAGGCCACCGGCAGGGATGGAGGAGAGTAACTTATTTCGCTGAACTTTTCTTTTTTTTTCTTTTCCCTGTAGGAAATACATACGACAGATCAATTATAGTTGATGGAGAAGAAGCATCTCTCGTGGTGTTTGATATATGGGAGCAGGTACTTACAGCTTTTTCCTTATGCTTTCACTTTATGGCTTGGTCTGTAGTTTTCTTTTAAAAAAAGGTAGAAATGGAACAGCTATGCCTATTTCTTCAACCAGATAAGGGACATCAAACAATTACAATTCATACTGCCTTTTGTTCTCTCTGCAATTAATTTACTGTAGCGAGGCAGGCAGTTTAAAACCCTGAATAGAGCTGAGTGAGACTGTCTTAATGCTTTGAATAATCAGTACCTTACAGGAGCAGCCCAGGGAATTACTGTAAAATTAGATTGTCAATCTGATCAATGCAGACCTGATATTATTTCTAGAAACAAGAGAAATGTCTTTTGTTTTGTATTTCAAATAACAAGATCTTTGACATTTTGGGGAGATTGGCTTGCTTTTACTGACTCTTTATAATAAAGCCAAAAAAAAATCTTTAAGGTGCTTACAGTAATAAATCACTACTCAGTGTTGAATAAAGTTTTCAACACAATAAATGTATTTCTTGTCTGTTGTTTCAGGATGACAGCCAATGGCTCCAGAACCACTGCATGAAAATGGGAGATGCCTATATTATTGTATACTCAGTGACAGACAAAGTTAGTTTTGAAAAGGCTTCTGAGCTAAGAATCCAGCTGAGGAGAGCAAGGCAGACAGAAGACATTCCTATTATCCTTGTGGGAAATAAAAGTGACCTGGTCAGGTCCCGGGAGGTCTCAGTTGATGGTAAGAGACACTGTGAATTTTACAGGTGCTGTCTAAAGTAGTAGCGAAGGCTATGCAGGATCATGGCCGATAGGAATGGTCTGGGTTTGATGTGGAAAAATGTGTGATTTGAGGTACACTGGGGAAATGGAGCCAGCTGGTCTGTGCTGAAGGACCTGGTACCCCAGAAAACACTGGAGATGCTGGGGAGGGGGAAGATGTGTGGCTGCACAGAGCTCTGAGCTGCAGTGTGAGAGAAAAATGCATCAGAGCTGTGGCTTTAGCACAGGACTATGAAAGCCAGGCTTTAATTGCTGGCACTTGTGCAGCAGCACTTGCTAAGCTTGGGATGTGACAGTTTGAGCTGTGCTCTTTGAGGGACACAGTGCCAAGTCACAGAGCTCAGGCAGCCTTAGGAGAGGGAATCCCATCCAGCCTGTGCATCCCTCTTTCTTCCGGAGGTGACTCCGTCTCATTTGAGCTGAGCTGGTAGGACCAGGCTCACACAAATCAAAACTGTTTTTGTATTCTCCAGCTGTGATCAGTGAGAATGCTCTCATCCAGTTCCAGCTGGCATTTGGGTACCTAGAACACAGGAACCACTGCCAACACCACAGGATCTATTCTGCTTACTTGAACATTTTGTGAGGCTTTTTCTTTGGCTGGGTTTTGTTTTATTTTGGGGCAGGTGTTTTTTTTATTGTTTTCCACTGGAAAGAATACCCTGAAATATTGGTGCCTTGATGATGAATCATCTCTCCCTATCTGGTTTGCCATGCTCCCAGTGTTAAATTCCTGCACAGGGAATTGCCTGGAGTTCGTCAGGAGAGTATTACTTTTTTCGGGCTGGTGGCAGGGCATGGTTGAGCTGTCCTAGTTCTGACATCTGTACTTTCCTCAGGTTTACAACTCTGCCATTATTTACCACAGTTGACTGTGGAAATTTGTGCTGCAGCAATGTTCCAGGCAGCCCCACAGGGGTTAAGTGCTGATGTCCAGAACACTGAACATTTTGTATGTCAAATGCAGTCCTGGTCAGATCCAGGGGTGCACAACTTTGTGACCTCTACTGGTGTGTTCAATGACTTGACCTTGTGGCATGTATGAGCTCCATTTCTGTTGGAAAACTCACTTGTTCCAGCAAGGCAGAGGTGCAGGCTTGCTCAACAGCTTCCAGAATAAACCTCATTTAGGGTTTAGCATGAGTAAATCTCATGCTCAACAGAATAAACCCCATTTCTTTCTGTACCTCACACTGTTCCATATCAAACAGCAGGCGTGATTCCAAGGGCCTCTCCTAAATCATCTTTAGCTCTTAAACAGTCCAGGAACAGTCTGGCTGAAGGACTTTGCTGCCAGGTATTCAGTTCCATTGATCAAATGAGATTTCTGACCATACCACAACAAAACCAAGCAGAGTAAGAGGGCAAGACCATCAGAGCAAATGTGGATTTTCCTATTTTGCAGTAAAGCTGTTTCATGGCATTGAAGGCACTTCCCTGACTTAAAGCCAATTTTTGTTTTGTTCCTCTGCCAGTATATGTGAAGAGAAAACGTCCATCTCCACTCATGTTCCTTTTTGTCTTTCCATGCAGAGGGCCGGGCCTGTGCTGTGGTGTTTGACTGCAAGTTCATCGAGACCTCAGCTGCTCTGCACCACAACGTGAAGGACCTGTTCGAGGGCATCGTGCGGCAGATCCGGCTGCGCAAGGACAGCAAGGAGGACAACGCCCGCAGGATGGCCAACACCAAGAGGAGGGAGAGCATCAGCAAAAAGGCCAAGCGGTTCCTGGGCAGAATTGTGGCAAAGAACAACAAGAAGATGGCTTTCAAAGCAAAATCGAAGTCTTGCCATGACTTGTCTGTGCTATAGGAGCTCTGGGCGAGGGCAGGTGCTGCACGCGGGATGAACACGCAGCTGACTGCTCAGAGAAGGGTGCAGGCGACCCTCGTGGTGGTAACAGCCCTGACTTTTCCATTGGGACTCTCGTTAATGCCTTAAGGTGCTCAAGCAAGTCTGGAAGTTACGCTACAGTGCTTCATTGATAAATGGTTTAAGTTTCAGTGTGCGCAAGTAAATGAACTAACTTGAAACATGAGGCTTGACATGCCCGCTGTGTACATATGTTCTATATCTTCTTGTCTTGTGGATACCAGGGATGCAAAGATAAGAAAGGATGATAACTATCACCCTAGACTTGTCTCGTTTGCAGAGCAAAACTTCAACTTGTACGCAGGCTCGTACACTCTTTTTAGTATAAAGCAAGCAATGATAAATCTTTTTAAACTTAGGAGTGGGGAGGGGGGAGTAGAACCACAGTAGAATGGGAGAAAACAAATTATATATATATTTAAATACAGAACAGATATCATTTTATGAAGTTAATTTGCACTTCCATTAACTGTTATTCAATTAATTGGTTACTTGTTTACATGCAGATTTTATAATAAAATATTATTTCCTGTTATAATAAACTGTGCTTTTCTCAGAGTGTGGATAAAGAATGAGAGAGCAGTATTTTTATACTGACCTTTTTCCACTGTACAAAATGTTATACACAGACTGAAGATTTACATGTGATGAAGTTCTGGGACGAGATGAATGGGGAAAATCCTGTGTCCTTTTCTTCAATAGAGAGCTTCTTTAAGAAGTAAATCCTGCTTTTATGAACACTTTGCTTCAACAGCTCATCTTGGGATGGGAGGCCCTGACCCTTCATAATATTGTTCATCCTCAACCTGGTTCCCATCAGCTCTGGCAGGAACAGGGCTTTATATACTGCCTTTAGTGAGATTGATGTCTTGTGCTTACACTGATAAATTGAGCCCTGCAATGTTTGAAGTCTGCTCCTGGCTTGAAGGTCTTGTGTTACAGCCAATAAGCAAATGCAGGAGGTTGGTTTTCTTCCTTTTGGCAGCAGTATAATTGTCCAATCTACCCCCACTCCTGTAGACACCTTCCAGTGGTTTCAAGAAGTTCAAAGCAGGCTGGCAAGGATGTTTGGAGGAGTTGGAGGCTTCAGTTGTGTACAGTGGCCTCCAGTGCTGTCAAAGTTTTCATGGCAACTTTTGCTATTAATGAAGTTAAAACCAAACATGTCACAGTGCAAGAACTGGAACTTACGGCATTTTCTTTATAAATTCCTCTTCATAGGACATGTTCTCTATAAAGTAATCTATAAACTCAGTTCTCAAAACCACGAAACACACACTCCTCTGCCTCTTCCCACTGCCCCTGACTGAGCCCAGTTCATTAGAGATTGTTCCAGCTGCCTGAGAGCCCAGTTTGTCCATGGTTTTAGAGGGGCTGAGCTTTCCCAAAGCTCTGGGAGGCTGCCTCAGGTCTCACACCTTGCACTGGGCTTCCAGAGCTTGGACAAAAAACTCTCCATGAGTTATCCCAGGGCTCGAGCACTCCTGAGGGAACAGTGCAGGAGTTCACATGGGGAATGCAAGAATTGGCAAGTTAGCATCTCCTGCTCCGCTGCTGCTGGGCCTGCCTGGCTGCATGCCCAGTTTAACTTCTGTTGCTGCTAATAGGTCACATTTATTGTGAAAAGAAGTGTTGCCTTTGTGTTCTGAGTGGTCTAAAGTGAATGATTCTGTCCTGCAGTCAAAGCCCACATTTACCTGAGCAGACATTTTAATTGGATTTGGCTTTTTTTTTTCCCACTAGCCCTGCTTCCTGGCAAGCTATTTTCTGTTATATATCTATTATTATCTATTATATATCTATTATTATCTGTTATGGGATGTCTGTCCACTGTCAGAATATGGCACCAGGCATCTCTGTACATGGAAGCTTTTAATGGCCACACCAAAGCAATTGCTCTAATCCTGAAAATTCTACAGCAAGAGTGTCCAAGTGTCCGTAAATCTGGCACATCCCAATTCAGGTACATGCCAAGGTTAATGACAAAACAACATTGTGTTCCATGTTGGCAAAGTCTCAGACTCCTCGTTGCCCTCTGCTTTCACAATGACCAGGAGAGGACTGAGCTGTCTGATTGATTTATGAGATGAAATCCTGTCTGCAATAAATACCAGGAAAGGGATGCACACCCGGAGTGGGCATTTCACAAAGTGACAGTGATGATGCTGCATCCCTGCGGCTGCAAAGCCTCTTCAAGGTTCTGGTTACCACCTGTGATTTTTGCACACTGACATATAAATCAGGTATTTTACTGTTCATGAACTCAAAGGTCAGTTTGGGGCAATTCTTAAGCCTAAGATATTTCTGAGGGGCTCTAGCACATTCCTAGTGGTTCATTTAAACCCTAGAAAATAATCTGTGTTTTGGAAGTATGTCATATACGACACTGTGAGACAATAAACTGTGAGTCACTCTAAAGAAACGTGGGCTAATCTAGAATATTTGCTGTCAGGTAACACTGTACAATAAAATACTCATTATTCAAATCCTCATTATACTAATTTTCTTGTTTTGTACAGCAATAATTCAGCCATGACTCTTGAGAAGGGGAAGGTTTGTGTTATTGCAGCTCTGACAATAACCTGCTAGAGAACAAGATCATATTCTATGCTGTAGAAGTATTATCATGAGTGCTATTTTGCAGAGATTTTGAAGCTCCTGGAAGATATTCTACACAGAAAAAAAAATAATTTATTGGATGTAATTTAGTGGAATTTCCAAGCATACTTTTTGGAAGTACATATGAATCATTAGGTAAAAATCAGTAACAGGTTGACAAACGTCTCTAAAAATCAACTTTCTTCAAAAGGTTATCTGTATCCTCTAACATTTGAAAGTCATCTATAAGGTTTTGTAATTTGAGATGTTTTACTGGTGTTGTTACTCAGATTCTTGTCATTAATGGGGTGAATCTGTCATGCGAAAAATAGTGAGTCCCAGACAGCAACATTTTCTCTAATTATTACCAAAGTAGAACAAGAGTATAAGGGGTAGTGTGTGAGTTTTCTTATTTTTTGCCAATGCACATCAGTTTTAATTTGGAGAGACCGTTCACACAGTCATTTAATCTTTACTGCTTTCTCTGCTGCTGCCAGCTGAAGTTCCTGCTACTGCTAATTGTGGTGGTGGATTCTGTGTTGGCACAAACCCATTTGGAGCAGCCAGTTATTAACGACCACAGTGCAAGGACATTGCCTTTTATATGTGACACACATGTTAGGTAAACAAATCAAACCCTCTGTGCCTGCTGTGCTAAGCTAGACTCTGTACATTCTTCACCATACGAAAAATGTGAAAAATATCATTCCTCCGCCTGCCAAAACCACGAAGCATAAAATCGTGTCACATAAATATAGACAAAATGTTATCTGCTGGGGAAGACTTGGCGTCACCAAAAATGAAGTTTTACTCAGATGCATTTTCTCAAAAAAGCAGTAGAAAAACCAGAGCGTGATCTACATAGTAACATTGCATAACATTACCGTTCCTCACTGGGAAGGAAAATATAGTGAGTTGACAGTGATTAAGAATGCAGTGTATGACAGAGACTGGTAAGATGTAGTCTAAAAAAAGTGAGTTAATACTTACTTATATCATGCTGGAATTTACTTCAGTGCTCTGAATTTTATTAAAAGACAACACAGGTTTAATTTCAAGTACTTCACAGAGACCTGAATAAATCTGCAGCTGCAATCAGAAGTGATGCCTGTGCATTCCAGGAGGCTTCTTTAACTTATAATTTACCACAAGATCTGTGGCATTGTAATGGACACCTTGACTCCCTCTTTGCACAAAGGAACATCTGAACTCCAGTACTACTGAAGATATGAATCTCTAAAAGTTGAAATAGTGAATTACATCCACTGTCCTTGTACTCTATGCTGTGGATGTTCAACAGAGAAGTAAAAGATAAAAGAGAGAAGGAATTCCAATCACATGTCTGCAAATAATATTTCTGTAGCCCACTGCTCAGAATTCAAGAGGGAACAACCTTGTTTAAGTTGAAAATGTACTAAGGATTCTAGCACTAGAAGGTAGGAAGCAGGCTAAAAAATTTACTTCACCAACAAAATAGTATCAGTTATGTACCACAAAAATGTTCTGGCCACTGGGTAAAATGGCAGCTGTATGTCTTAAAGGCTTTCCTCTCTCTTGCTGACTTCTCCCCCTTGCCTTTTTTCCTGTTTATAAATGTGCTGCTGAATGAATAACTGGAAACTAATTAGAAGCCTACAGATTTTTTTTCCCCCTAATAATTCCCATATTTATCACAGGAAATGAAGAAAATATTAATCCGAACTACAGTTTAGTCATCAGAGACAGATAAAGATATAAAATACATTAGAAAATATTAATTTTCCCACCTTCCTAAGAAAGCCTCACTAAGTACTTAAACAGGGTTGGAGAAAGGAAACAATTCGGACCACAAGGGCTCCTGCTCAAAGTAGTTTACTCAGACCCAGGAAAATTTCCTCAGCTTATTCCTGGCGGTAAGTCCCACTTCCATCAGCCTCATTTTACTAGCATAAATAATGATGGTACAGTTAAACTTGCAGTCCCTCTGAAGGCTGTGACCCTTCCTTTGGGAATGACAGTTTTCAGTTCAGTAGATGCCTTGGCAGAGGAACAGTAGTTATTGTCACGTCTAAATTGGATTATTGTGATGGCTTGTGCTTAACGAAGAGCCTCCAGGAGCTGCAGGTAGGAAATGCAGCCCCGTTAATGGAGCTGGCAAAAGGAGCACAGGGCTCCTTTTGTGTGTGCAGGGCTGGCCTCCCACACTCCTCAGCTGAAGCCATGGCTTCAGAAAAGCTGGAAATGGAATTGGACCTGATGCCTTAAGTTTTTCGCTGTTACATTTTTCAGATTTTGTACTGCATTAGTGTAGAACTCTGTATAGAATGCTGGTTAGCTTTCTTCACATTTTGGCCAGGCTAAACAACCCTTCTGGGCCTGGGAACCAAGGTCACACCATCAGCCTCTGGCCCAAAAAGTGAAAACAAAAGTGGATCTGGGAGGAGAGGCAAACCAGGGGAGTGTGACTTCATTACCTGAAGCTATAATTGGATAATTAACCTCTGATACGCAAATGGACCAAACTTGAATCTGCCTGAAAAACTCGTGACCATCGTCCAGCTCGGGTGTAGCCTCTGCTGGGCTTTGCACTGCCCAAGGTGCATCCTTTCGAAGGCCTTTTAATAAATACCTACTTTACTCTCTTTACTTTGTGGAGCCCCTGTCCTAGGCAGCTTCTCCAGGCGTCAGACCAATGTAAAAAATGCCTCGCTGTGTTGAGTGTGTCTTGGCTGCCTGCAAAGCCTGTTGGATACACTACAAAGCCAGCAGCAGCACTGCTCGAATTTGCTGTGCCCCACAAGGGCAGAGGGTGCATTTCTGATGGCAGGACTCAGGTGGCTCACTGCAGGTGTTGGGGCTGTCAGAAGTCAATTGCAAGGACTTCAGCTCTCAGTGCACTTCAGCTTTATTGACCTGACAAGGGGTGGCTCGTAGGGGGATGGCGCAGCACACCAGAGCAGCCGCTGTCCCAGGCGCCCGAAGGAGGAGAAGCGCTGTCCTGGTGAAGGCTTCCTCCAGGGCAGGATCTTCCTTCTTCTCTCGGGAGCTGGTCTGGAAGACCCTGAGCTGGGCTCGGGTGCCTCTTTTTATAGAGGCCAGGCTCAGTCTGATTGGTGCATTTTTCAATCTGCCTGCGCATTGGTCAGTTCTGAATCCTGGTTCTCCATTGGTTCAGGGGCCAAGGGGCGTGGCCTGTGTTTGATAAAACTCTTTGGTGGAAGGTTCCAGGGCACCCCTGGCCAGCGCCATCTTGAGCCATTCAATCCAATTGTAATAACTGTAGTTAACAGCAAGCACTGTAACAAATACAACAACCACAGCTGCAACCTCATTAACAAACCGGGGTGGCATAACAATTCTAATGTAGGGTCCTTATTGGGGTTGGTTTAACAATTAGGAGTGTGTAAGGTAGGTACATCAGGTAGTGTGTAAAGAAGACAGGTACATCAGGTAAGTATGACAGGTAGGTGTTGGGGAGGGTACAAGGGGGACGGACACATCAGGTAAATACAACAGGTAAGTGTATGTGGGAATTATATAACTCCTGCTTTCCACAGGCCCACCACAGCTGAGGGCATTGGCACTGCCCTTGGACCTGCAGGAGTCCTGCCCTGCTCATTCCTCCTGGAGATCAGGGACGGCTCACACACACCCGGAGCTGTAAATCCGTGCATTTCCTTCCAGGCCTGCCTGGAATCCGGAGATGAGAGTCCACCACCGTCCCTCAGTGAGAACAGGAATGGCGCTGTGGGAACCAGCCGGGTGCTGAACAAGGTTCTCTCACGTTTTCCAGCTCTGTGTCTCAACTGTGGGGCACCTTTGTCACAGGCTTTTCATGTCAGCTGCAGCCTTTTCTCTGCAGCCTCCATGGTAGCACAGTGTCACCCCTGCACTGCTCTGGTGCTGCACGACTTGCAGGGAATCAGCAGCTGTAGCACGAACCTGGGCCCCCAGCTCACTGCTTGACATAACATTGTCTGCGTAAAAATGTCAGATCTTGCTGCACTTAAGACCCTGATTAAGACAGCATAGCAAATTAAATTACTCTCTTCCTGAGTGTCGGGCCTATAGTTGCACTTGCAAGGCAAAGGGAATGCAAGATTCTCAGCTAATCTGTGGATGGAGAACATAAACAGAAACTTACAGAATCCAATAGCCACCTCTTGTTTCTACCCTGCAGCCATTTTTTCAATGGAAATAGCTTTGGCTATTGAATATTGTTGTGTATGCTCTTCTGCCCTCTCACGACTCAGGATCTCTTGGATCTCTGTCCTTCCTTCCCATTCCCATGTGGAAAATCTTCTTAGAAGTCTGATACATGAGATCTCAGGGAAAACAAGTAAGGTGAAAGATATGAGCAATTGGAGAGTTTCCATGATTTTGAAAGGCACTAATAAAACCATTTTATTCAACAAATCAACATTTCTGTGCAGGGTTTACAACTCACAGTCTACAGCACTTTGGTAGCCCATTAAAGTAAAAAAATTCTATGTTATAGGAAACACAGAACTCATTAGTCTTCATCAATAATAAATATTTTCTGTGTTTTTCTTGATACTCTGCAGCAGATCTAAGTCTGTAATAAACTGCACAGAAGCAGAAAGAATGGAAATTACAAGGCCGGACTGTTCCAATCTACCTTTTTGTAGTCTCCAATAATCAGCTTTCATTTGTGCAATTAAAGACCCTCAATCCATATATATGATAAATACACAACAAATGCATCTACACGTGGTCATTACTGCTAAACTGTTTTTCTTCCTTTTTTCTTCTTAGGTAGTAATTAAAAAAATAACACTGGAGGTCCAAGTTATAGCATAGAAATAAATAAGCACAAAATTAAGTCAGCAGACAAAGCAGACAACACTGAGTAAGCAAGTAATGCCTCCTGCACCTTTGTCTCATACTCAGTCTTAGGTTTTCAAGACCCTGCAGAGCTGAGGGATGCCTGCATTCTGGACAACATTTATCCAAGGCTGAGCTGGTCAAGTACCAGAGCAAAACTCCTGAACAGCCAAGTCCTCAAGCAGAAAGATTTAGGCTGTGAATAAACACCTCTGTACCTCCTACCTTCCCAGGGATTTTGTTAGCAGAATATCTAAACCTCTGTTTAGAAAGGTTTCAGGGGCTCTAGAAAACCGTACATTATATTAGAAAAACATAGTCAAAACCAAAAAGGTGTTAGGAGCTTTTTAATGAACAGTTTTGTACTCATCCTTCAGAAAATTAGTAGTAAATTAAATTCCTATTTAAATTCTACAGATCTACTGGCTTTGCTAGTAATTGGTTGGATTTTAAACACAGAGTCACTAATTAATGAACAAATCTTTATTATTTCAGTCCCAAAGGAATGTTCTGCCCTTGAAGGGTAAGGTGGATTAAGGAGGATTGCATTTTAACCACAGAAATTGTGAGTTGGTTGAATTTTTCTTTTTTGCTGGCTTGGATTGTGGCCCCTTTAAACTCACCCTGCTCTCACCTGTCCCCTCCCCAGTGTGAGTGAGAAGGTCTCCAGATTTCGAAGTGAGCCCTGCAGTCACGTTTTTCCTGCTTTTCTGCTTTTTCATTTCTTTTTGAATGACTACTGCTAACACAGTATTCATCGGAGGAGTCTGATGTCGAGCAGATGTCAAGTCCAAAAGAACAAACCACAGGCAAATTCTGACAGGAGTTTGGATGTTGTGCATATTGTAAAGGTAAATTAGTATTTTGGGTGGTAACTTCAGGTCATCCTTGGCTGGAAAAAGATTTTTAATACTCTCCTCATTAATAATTGCATTGTCAGCACAAGAAATATGTCAGTATTTTCTAGGTTTGTTTTAATTTAAAAACTTTTAGGCATTCAAGCACTCTAAACTTTTGAGTTTTGTGCTGAGTGGGGTAAGGTTGGTGGCAGGTATAAAAAATAAAGATATTTCCACAAAGTCACATTTCTTTCACATTGAGTTTTCCAGGATTTTTTAACTTGGGTGCCACGTCCGGACTGACTCTGTGCTGCAGTCACACAGCAGACAGAGCACGAAGGGAAGCACTGCCATGAGCTCTGCGTGCAGCTTGGAACTCCGTTCCAGGGCAGAGCTGGGGGGTTTGTGATGCAAACCAGCCCCGAGCTCCCTGCTGAACCTGCTGCTGGAGAGTGGAGTGGATCAAGAGGCAGCAGGAATCCTGCAGGCCCACGGGCTTGGGGCACCCTGGGTCTCCCCTGCTGCCCACTGCTCCCTGCCCAAACTCCACAGCCGAATTCGGGGCTTCTCAGAATGCTGCAGAAAAAGGCAGGACAACCAGAGCGGGAATAAAATCATCACTTGCACTAATTCCTGGTCTCTGAGCTGCTTCAAGAAGAAGCACAAGGATTGATGATTTCAACAAGGAGCTGTGCCTGAAGAAGACCAAGTGAAAAGTCCCTAAAGTGCTCAAGGAGGAGTTTGCTGTTTCGTGCCATGGTGGGAAACTTCCTGCCCCTCAAAGCATCACCTCCATCCTTTCTACTCTCCCCTCCCTGTTTCCCCCAAGAAAGCTGTTTTTAATTCACTGATTGTAAAGCTTTGTTTCCCAACAGCAAGATAGAGGTTTAATTAAAACTCCACCTGGTACTAACATAATCCAGCAAAATCCATCCATTTCAGGAAATAAATCCTTGATGAGGTTGGTTAACCCAAGCGATGCAGTTTAGGCACTTTTCTGCACTCTTCCTTGAATTGTGCTGCATTTCTGTGAGAAAAACTGCCCAAACCATTCAAATTTCTGAAATGTTTTAGATGACATTGGAAATGTGTATTAAGGTCACTTGGTGAATAATGGACAAAAACCATTAACTGCATTTTAATGTTTTTTGTAATTTCCACAAGGATGAACAGTAAGAAAATCCCGAGCTGAAATTCCCAGCACTCCTGTCCCTATCTGGATGGCAGGGAAGGCACAGCAACTCTGTTGTTAAATGTACACAAAGCTTTATAATTCCTTATTCAACTCAGTACTATTTATGCTAATAATGTTTTAGGATCACAGGACAAACCCTGCTCTTTTCTGGAGAGTCAGCAGATCCAGGCCCTGCTTTTGGAAACACCAACTCTTGCTTCCTGTCAGCAGGGTACACTGCATGTGTAAAATTGAAGGAATATTTCGAAGGCTGTTGGTTTAGAATTGTGTTATTGCCACACTATGGGAAAAACAAAAGTAGAACTTGGCGTTGTGAGAGTGTCTGCATCACCGCGTGAAAATGGGTGGTACACTTGCCTTTTGAATACAAAATAATTGCAGGGCAATTTCTGTGAGATACAACCACACTGGGGCAAAGATGAGAGTTCTCCAAACTGATCAAAACCAAAGCCAAATTCTTCCACTGACGGGGAACATTCTGAGCTTAAAGGTGAATGTTATGGTTTTTCCCTTTTCTCTCACAACTCACACCCAATTTAGTTGAACGAGGGCATCTTGGAAAACAGGTGATTCTGGATCCAGATGCTTTAGCTTCCAGAATCATTGCCTGATGAGTTTCCTCCACTTCTCTAGTGCAAACAGAATATTTTGGGGGGCTGTCCTGAGGTTGGGAATAAGAAAAAATCTGCATGTCTCCAAGAATTGCGTGGGAGGGTTTCCTGGCAAATACAATGTGTGAAACACCACCCCTGGTGAAGACACTGAGCTTTCCCTCAGACCTGAATGTAGCTGCATTTCCTCTCAGCAAAGATGCAGTACCTTGAAAAAGCACAAACGAGAAAAATACTTCAAGGGAATTTTGGACAAAATGGCAAACTATGCCCAGAAAGAATTTGAAAGCTGTACCTCCAGTTATGTGTTTTGCACAGGAATGTTTTGACAGACGGATGCATTCAAAGAAATTAAGAAAATGAACCCAGTAAAGGGTTATTTTTGTTTCCAACATCTTGAATATTTGAATGACTAAAAGCAAAAGTATGTTTCTCTGTCTGGGAGTAATTTAGCAACAACAAAACTGTAGACAGGTCTTTCATTTTATTTGATTAAAAATAGAGCAGAGGTCAGAGTCCTGCAAAGACAAATGCTTCCACCACATTTTCTGCTGCAGAAGAGCTTTGTGGAGTTCAGAGGAACGGCTTTAATTTAAGAAATTAGACATCTGCTGGAGTTTGTGAGGAGCTGACCTGCCCCAGCTCTCTCTCCATCCCCTCTCTGCCAGCAGGAGTGTGTCCTGCTCCCCAGAACCCTGGCTGACCCTGTTCAAAGCACAGGACTAAAAGTAGGGCTGAAATACGACCTGGGGGCTCCTCACCTGAGAGGTGCCATCCTTACTTATGAAAAACATTTTAAAGATGCACAGCAGTGTCCCAAAGCTCTCCCAGCAGAGCTTTCACTGCTGAGAGCTCTCCTGTACAGGTTGTTGTGTTTTAAAGAATGGATCAGAACTGAAACTGATGGGCAGTTAATAAAGGTAACTTTATTATTGCTCCTTCCCTGATTTGCTGATGTTTGGCCTTGTGATTGATGCAACTTGAATAAAATTCAAAGGCATTTGTGCACATGTATTTGCAGAGCTGCTGCTCTAATGATTGTCCAGGACATCCACTGTGCTATTGCTGTTCTTTTTGTGCAAAACAATACTTTAATGTCAGAGTAATTTATTTAAAAGACATCAGGTTAATACTGACAAATTAAAATAGTGTCCAATATTTACATGAAAATAGGAGAAATCAAAAGCATTCATCCACTGTTGGATTTTGTGGCTTTATATCATGGGAATGGTCAACTAAATTTAGTCAATTCTTTTAATTTAGTTTATACCAGGGATGCAATTAAGCCAGTTTTCTGACATTGGGCCAGACAGTAAGCACAGCTGGCTTTAAAAATTATTTTTCCACATAATGTTCTTTTTTCATTCACTTTCAGTAAACATAAGCATTTCCACACAATTCTAAAAATCATCCATTTAATTTTAATGGATAATATTTACAATAAATATTCGTCTTTAATGTTCCATTCTGATCAAATCTCCACTTCCAATTTTCTGGTATAAATGACCATGTATTTCACCCTGAAATCCCTTCCCCTTTCACGGGGCTATTTAAGTGTCAGTCCCCAGGTGTGTGAGCGGTGCCAACAGAACCATCGTCAGCCTCACTTATGGAAAGGTGTGACAGTGAGGGCTCAGCTCAGCACCAGGGGGGCGCTGGGGAGCTCAGCCCCCCCTGGGGTGAGCAGGCGTCAGCTGAGACCCCTGAGAAACGCCTCCCCTGGCAGGCACCTCTGGGCGAGGCTGCTGAAGGGTGAGGGCTTTGTTTAAGTTAAAAACTCTGAGTCTTAAAAAGAAACAACATTTCATTTGAAGCTGTAAATGAAAAAATAATCCGGAGCCACGGTAGGTTAGAGTTCAGCCTTTTAGAGAGAAGTCAGTGTTCCTTTCCCTCAGTTTCTTTTGACTGAAGGGTTCAAGAGTAAATTTAACGAGCATAGCTATCAGTGGAGATATGTGCACAGTAGGATACTGCCAGGGGAATAAGCAGGAATCCTCCCTGTTTCTTGTTTAAGTGCTGTATATTCCTAGTTAATTTATTATTTCATAGGGGTAACTATATGTATTTTAATAACATTTTAACGTATTATTTGTATCCATTAATAATAATATCCATTAATATATTCTGAACAGGGTTTTTTTTTGTTTTTTTGTGTTTTTTTGTGGGTTTTTTGTGGTTTTTTTGGTTTTTTTTTTTTTTGCTTTCTTTTTTGTTATTTGAAAGCAAATTGAAAGATTAAAATAGGATAACAAAGTTTTCTAGCTATGTTCTTTTGTTTCATTTCAGGGTGTCTAAAATAACATTTACTATCCACTTATTGATCATTTCCTTTCCATACCTGAAAATAGAAGCAGTTTGCTTCTATTAATAACTTGGCTGTGACACATACTTTAGGATTCCATAGAGTAGATATTGTAGGACTCCACATGCAGCACAAAATCAAACAGTCACAAAATCCCAGAATGGTTTGGGTTGGAAGGGACCTTAAATCCCATCCAGTGCCAGCCCTGCCATGGGCAGGGACAGCTCCCACTGTCCCAGGCTGCTCCCAGCCCCAGTGCCCAGCCTGGCCTTGGGCACTGCCAGGGATCCAGGGGCAGCCACAGCTTCTCTGGGCACCCTGTGCCAGGGCCTGCCCACCCTCCCAGGGAGGAATTTCAACAGAAGTCCCTGTTAAGAGAAGTAATGGAATATTGTAACAGGTGTGGTCTGGTCACTAACAAGAACTAAAACAGCATTCATTTTTTCAACTTATTTTATCAGCATTAGAATAAGGAACTAAGCTTTTAGTGTTAAGTACAGATTTGTGGTCCCAGCTGTGCTCCATTTTAAAGATGGAAAGTCCTCCCTTCCAATAAAAAAATCCAATACAGGGTAGTCATCCTCCTATGAGTTGTTGCCTTATTCATGTGCCTAAAACTGGATGTCTGCTCAGGAAAGTGGATGAATCATGGCCTAAATCAAGAGTGATTCTACTGAACTGATCTCACACTGCTGTGAGATCAGAATAGAATATAGAGGGACCCCTTCCGTACCTCTCTTCTATGCTTTTATGCAAAGGGAGTCTCAAGCCGCCAGGAAAGCAGAGGGCTGGAAGGAGGTGCCAGCTACCTGTAGATAAATGAGGGGCAGTGGGAGGGAGGTCTGGGTGTGTTGTGCCTCATCTGGAGGCAATCTCTGTGGGAAATCCCGTTCGGGCAGGTTACCCCTCTCCCATCTCACCCCACTGCCAGCCAGACTCGCACACGGCAAGGCTGCAGGTTCCCAGCACTGTCATGCAATGCTGATCCACGTCAGCCACAGCAGGGAAAGGGCAGGGACAGGTGTAGTTCCAGGCTCTCTGAACAAACTCAGGTCTCAGCAAGGACCAGCTAAACCCAAATACTCAGAAATTTAGGGTGAGCAGACAAGACATACCTTCGCAATAATAATAATAATGGGATATTTGGATCGTAACACTGTGATCTAAGAGGAGCAGGGGACCAAAAGAGTCCTTTGTACCACAGATGCTATTCCTGGATCATAAAAGGTGTGAGTTGCTTTTGTGCCTAAGTGCACAATGAACCTGCTCTGGGAGTTTGAGCCATGAACAGAAACCTGATAATGACTGGGATTGTTACTAATCTTATAACACATCTATCCACAGCCAGCTTATCACTGCATTTCTTCCATAATTAGCTATAAAGGGGTGCAGGATGACAAAGGCAACGACCCAGTAGAGCAGAAAAATATGAAAATAAGGTGATAACACTGTAGGAGATCATAACAAAGACTCAGATAAACCTCACAGCCGTGCACTGACAGAATATTGAAGCACAGCCACTCTCTGGTTTTGCAGGAGTGAGTTTGTGCTTAGTCTCACTTGGATACCACACTTCCCAAGAGGGGAAGATTCATCACAGGAAACGTCACTGGTACTTCTTGCAACGCTGACGTCTGCCTGCGTGGTGACATCGGCACCAAAGGAGCAGAACATCCATTTCCTCCAGTCTTCACACCTTCTGGATATTACAGAAAGGTTTCCAACACTCCTGTGAGGTGTCTTCGTCCTTACAAAGAATTATAGGAGCAGTCCATAATTATTCATATTCTTTTTCCCTCTCTGTGGTGGTTCACAATACAGCAAATAGACACAAGTTACATTTTTCCTTCTGAGCAGTAAAACATCCGTACTGTTTTGATCCATTTTCCATTGGACTGGCATCATACAAATGCACAATGTAGAGTTTTATCCTGGATTTTGTTAAATCCATGTTTCCTTTGTTCAGAGGACTGATAATGGCCTAAGCTTTTCTCTCACTGCTTACTATGCACAGGACTGTTAACTCAGCTAGGGAGGAAATAAAAGGTGGTAGCTTAATTACAATTCATGTGGGATATCCTATCTTTCCTGTGGGTCAATTTAATACAAAACATAAATAGAGACCCTATATTTGAGAAATAGATTTTATACTGGTACACTACTATACCAGTAGTGCTATAGCAGAGTGTAAGTAATGGTACTTACATCAAGGGGTCCTGATGACATTCTATTATTAAATGGGATGATATTTTTGTAACACCATTCAGAGCTTTCCTTTATGCTTTTTGCCTAGGATGTGATCTGTGGGAAACATCAAAACCAAATCATGAAAATGCAACACCTATCAGGCTCCCATTTCAAGTGTTCTCTCCTTCCTCATGTCATCTGATGGTCAGGCATTTTGCCAACAAATGTTTCTGCAGTGGTGGGAATGAGATGAATTTCTTCCACATGACCTTTACAAATGCAGAATGCTGTCACCTGAGCAGCCACCTCTGTAATCTGTTTAATCACCCCAAGAATTTATTCAGACCTGATTCAAAGTTGATGGTGATTATTCAGATGATCATGAGCTGTAAACTTATCCTGACACAAAGTTTTTCAGAAGTGCAGGGGCATCTATTGCTCAGGTTTTATTCTGACCCTCTGTAGCTACGATAACCTGCTAGGTGGAGTTTATTAAAGAACAGGAAACTTGACGGTACATGGTTCCTGTACCAGGTATGGAGTTGAGCTGAGGAGCTCAGCCCAGACCCAAATGCACAATTACATGTTCCGAGCTCATTCCTGAGCATTAAAAGCTGCTCCAGATTAGGCAGGTGAGTTCAGATAACCGTGGTTAGAAACCAGACACAAAGACGTTCTGGATGCCAGGTGAGCCAGTGGACATTGTCAAAGTCAAGATTAAACCCTCTGTGACAGGTAGAGCTTATCCTTTCTATGTCCAGAAACCGTCTGGACATTTCCTTAAAGCACAGACAGATTTCAGCCTTTGGGGTCACATTTAAAGGGAAGATTAAACACGAAGTTGTTAACTTATGCAAACATTTCTGTTGTGTAGGAGCATTTCTGTTCTGTACTCAGGGCCACTGTACAAACAAAGAAGCAATTATTCTGATTAGGAGGACCAGAAAGGAGGACTGAGGTCTGCTCTAATACCCATCAATCAGCTTCAGAAGAACAGGCCTATTTTTCAGGGAGTTATGGCACTGAATGGGTTTGTTATTGGTTTCATTGCCGAGAGGGAAGACATCATCCTGGTTATTTGCCATTGATTTTGTCAGCATTAAGAAGATAATTTACCTTTTACATTTTTATCCTGTTATTAACAATATATCTCATGAGCAGAAAAGAATATGTAGAGGAAGCTGAAAGGTATGGTGGCTCAATCCCACTGTGTTCCTTAAGCTGCCATAAAACCCACCCAAGACTTCACAATTATTGTTCTCCCCTCGTTGTCCCAGCTCAGTAGCTGTGAAACAGCACCACTGTAAACCAGGAACGGGCCTAACAGACTAAGCTGGCTCACCCACCCTCCACAGTCTGGGGCTGCTGACAGGAAACCTTTCAAACGTATAAAGAAAACTTTCAATCTCAGCTTGCTGTGAGCTTTCCGATCCCTTCTACTCTTCCAGGTTCCTAAGGCTGGTATCCAGGAAATACATGAAAAAGCGACTAGTATCAAATAAAAACATATTGATTTTAATATCTCTGTGTTGAGCAGCCTCTCGTTTGCTTTATATCCAAAGAATCTTTTATACTGATAACATTTTTGAAATGGACCGAGAATAGAAGTTCAGCATAAATAAGGGACTAGAAAAGCTTTGTCTGGTTTGTATTTACTTGAAAGAATTATCTCAATACTGAAAAGAAGTATTTGGAAAATGTTTTTCCTCCAAGTAAAATATCAGCTGAAGCACATAAGCATTTTAAAAAAAATCATAGGATAATTTCAAAAAACGCCTGAAAATTTGGGCCTGGAATTGTTGCTGTGGTAGCTCCAAGAAATCACAATTCTGCACGAGCTGGGTCCCTAACAGGCAATAGGTGCCCATAAAGCACCAAAGTGTTCCTGCTTCTTCCATGTGTGAAGAGTTCCTGCTCATTCTGCATAAAAAACCCTAGCTTGGGTAACAGGTAATTTCAGAGAGGAGACAAGAACTGTAAGAGAATATTCCAAATATATTATTTACTATGTATAATCTTTACTACATAAAGCCATAATTTTTCAGTTCTTAGTCAGCAGCTACATTTTCAATGAAGATTTTTACATGCCCACCCTGTCTTTAGGTCTACAATTACTGTAATTTATAACCTTTGCACGATGAATGGTGGAAAACAAACACAATAAGCTACGTTTGTAAGGACAGCTGTTGTTCACTGGAGTCACTCACTTCAAACACATTTTGAAAATATTGTATATTGGGTACTTGGGGTCTCATTAGGCACAGGCAGATTTTGGAGAAGGCTTCATAATTATTCCAAATAAACAGAATCCCCTTAACTTAAATTTTCTCTTCCTGCTCAATCTGATCATGGAGCCTGCAAGCAAAACAAAACAAATGCCACTGATTCTGTTTGTCTTTTAATTCCTAACAACCTTTGACTTCAGTAACTGCCCTCTGCCAGAATAACAAATGGAAATTCTCCTTCCCAGCCATAAGCACCATCTGCCATTTTATAGGTGTTTCAGTGACTCGTTAATCTGTACTTAAATTGACTTTGCAAGAACACTGCCCTTTTATAGCTGCTGTGCTTTGCAGCAGCTCCTCGAACCCTTAAAGTCGATGTTGAGCATGTCAATGTCCCTGAAAAGTCTTTCCAGACTTGTGTAACCTCTGCTGGAACTTTATTCCCAGTCTTATATTATTTTCCCCACCTGTTTTCTTCTGAATTCTGAGCAACAATATCGTCCAAATACAACTGTGCTATTTTTCATAGAGTGAAACTAAAGTACATATTTTTAAAGGCAATTTAAAAATGTATTTTATGAACTAAAAGGGTGTTTGGATTGCATAACTGTCCAAGTGTGAGTGCAGAGTTGAGTTTTGTGCACTGAAATAGATATTAAATGCATATGGAAAAATATTTCTAGAGATATTCTCAATTTTTTTTGACAGCTACTTAGAAAATATTAGTGGAACCTCTTTAAATAACAAATTGATACCCATTTGCCTTCTTAAAATTGTTTTCAGAGGCATCTATTTCTGTAAACGTTACAGCTATTGAATATAGACTAAATCCTTAAGGTCATATTGCTTAAAAGACCCCAGAAATTCTTATTACAACCAAAGTATGCTTTGGCCCTGTCTATCAAAAATATGTTTTTATCCATATCCCTTTTCTCTTGTGTTTGTGATGTCCTTGCTTGTTATGTCAGACCTGAAGCACTGCACCCGGAGGTCACTGGATGGAAAAACCAAGTAGCCCCATGTAATTCCCTATTTCTGTCCCTGAGACTTTGCTGCCAGCAACGGCAGAACCCGGAGGTCTCAGCTGGAACCTGATTTTGTGTTCCCATCACCTTTTTCTGAGAGGGAGACGAGGGACAAATTCAGATAGGACAGAGGAATTCTCTCTCCACACCTCAATCTGTTTCTTTTCCCTGTATTTTAAATATTTTTTTAAATTGGACTTTAAACACCATATGCCCTTTATCAGTAGTAGCTAATAGAATTTTTCCTACAGCTCTAGTACCATCATGTATATTATAAAACATGTTTTAAAAATTGGCATTTGGAAAAGATGAAGGTGAGCAGCCACAATAGAATTCTCTGACCATAACCACAGCAGCAAGAGATGAAAAAAGGCAATATAACCAAAGATGTATTTCTTCTCTGCAGCTCTTAACAGAACTTAGCAAGGTAGCACCAACCTTTCTAAAAAGGGACATTCCCGTGTGTTCTCCTACATTCAAACTCAAAGTTTTTGCAGACCACACATATTAATCGTTGTAAATTTAGTCAAACTTTTCATTATAATAATTCACTTTATGTAAATTATGTAATTTTTATACTAATGAGTTCAGAAATTATTTGCATTTCCAGAGAGAAGACTAGAACAGAATGTTGGAAAAAACCCAAATATCAAACGCCTTCCCTCCCCAAAGATAATCACAGCCATCTGTGTGGGAAGGAGAAATACCATGCCTTACTCTTTGGGATTAGGGCATTCTTTTAATTTGCCATTTGGCATTAGGAACGCAGTAAACAAAGAGAGAAAATATAGAAACCATGTGACTGCTTGTTCCATAGCCTTTTGCACGCTGCTGCTGGAGCCTTGCTTTCAGATGTCAGTACAAAGCTGCCTGCTCACTGATGCTCAGTAAGAAATGTCAGGGAAGAGATAAGCAGGCTAAAAGGAGACTATTTTAGAAACATGCTCTGTTCTATCATTAGTTCTATAGATAAACTTCCCAACATATTTTTGAAGAGCAAATTTTTTTCCCTTGCCAAATGTAAAGTCAAAAGGAGAGAGTGTTTTAATATGGAAGTGGGGGTGATTTCAGGACCTTCATTTAGGGGAGATGCTTTAACCTTGTTAGGCTGCTGGTTTAAGCTGCTACTGTGCTAAAGCCTTTATGTTAAAATGATTCTGCTTTTCAGAAAAACGGGGGAAATATAAGTCTAAATTTTCAGAACATAAATCAGAAGTAGAAAGAAGACTAAGCACTACATAAGCACTACGATTGATGTGGAATGGTAAATAAGGGCCAAAGAATTGATAAGTCCCAGGTTTGCAATAAAAGGAATTCACAGAATCATTGAATGATTTGAGTTGGAAGGGACCTTTAAAAGCCGTGGAGTCCTGCAGAGGTCAGGGACATCTTCAGTGAGATCAGACTTCTCAGAGCCCTGTCCAACCTGACCTTGAATGTCTCAGGGATGGGGCATCCACCACCTCTCTGGGCAACCTGCTCTGCTGGTTCACCACCTTCACTGTGAAAAATATCCTCCCCCTTCTATCTTGAAACCATTGCCCTTTTTCCTGTCACCACTGTCCCTAATAGAGAGTCTGTCCCCATCTTTCTACAAGCTTCCTTTTGCTATTAAAAGGTCACAATAAGGTCTCCCCAGAGTTTTTTGTCTCCAAGCTGAACAACCCAAACTTCCTCAGCCTTCCTGCACAGGAGAGGTGCTCCAGCCTTCTGATCATTTTTGTGACCTTCTTTTGGAGGCTCTGCAGCATCTCCAGCTCCTTGCTGTGCTGGGCCAGCTCTGCAGCTGGGCTCTCACCGGAGGGGGCACAGGGGCAGAATCCCCCTGCCCTGCTGCCCAGGCTGGGGCTCAGCCCTGGGCAGGGCTGGCTCTCCAGGATCTCACCAGGTCACTTTGAGCTTCTCCCTCGCTGGCAGCCCATACCCTCCTGCCCAGGCCTGCTCTCCCCTTTTTCATCCCCCGCCCTGCTCTGACACTGGGGGCTGCCCCATGCCGGCTGCAGGACACTGCTCTTGATTCACGTGCACCTTTCCTGAGCCCGTCCTTTGCTCTGAAACACCTCAGCCCTGGCACCTGCGGGCCCTGATGGGCCCTTTGTGTTCACCCTCAGCCCTGGCACCTGCGGGCCCTGATGGGCCCTTTGTGTTCACCCTCAGCCCTGGCACCTGCAGGCCCTGATGGGCTCTTTGTGTTCACCCTCAGCCCTGGCACCTGTGGGCCCTGATGGGCCCTTTGTGTTCACCCTCAACCCTGGCACCTGTGGGCCCTGATGGGCCCTTTGTGTTCACTGCCCTGGCACTCGAGCTCTCGTGCTCCAAGCTGCAAGCAGAGGGCACGTTGCTCATCTCCTGGAAATATTCTAGAGAGTTCACCGGAGGGGTTTGCCAGCTTCCCAGCAAAAAGTTCCATTAAACTAACTCTGTGTCTGCTTGTGGTGTACTCATGTCAGAAAGCAGCAAAATGAGGTGTTCCACGTTCTACTTGTCAATGTTTGCAACACAGAAGAATGTGTTTGGACCACAAAGGACAAGAGGTGGTTTTACACTACCTTGGGTAGCACATTGTGGATATTGTCAAAGACTGGAGAGGTGACAGACTAGATAATACTCTTATTTCTTGAGTTGATCCCAAAAAGGCACACTCAATCTGTAGATCACCTTTACCTACAAGCTTATATTAAAATGTTCTTTTTTTCCCAATAAAGCATATTAGTTAACATATTTTTACAAGTCCTCTTAGTCACATCTAAATGCATGCCAAAGGGATTTAATTTAGACTGCAATTAATTTTCCTCTCCACCACACAGCAAGTACAAATGGTATAAAAAGATCCTACATGAAACAGAAAGTATTTTAAAGCCAGCAGAGATGTCAGGCAGTCGTGATGTGAGGCAGCAATCAGCAGAGCATGTGACCTATTTGATACTTACTCTGGTCCTCTCACTTTGTTATAAATCAGGAGTAACTCCACTGAGCTTAGGTTTATTATAGTGATGGAAATGAGGTGTAAGCCAAAGAATAAGATCCTTGATTAATCACAAAAAATTTCTTTCTGTCTGAAATACTTAGTTGTCTTCAGCATGAAGGTTTCCTCAATAGATTCTTTTGGCTTGCACTGGTCTTGCTGTTTTGTATTATTTTGCCTCAGAAGGTGGCTTTTAACAGCAATATATGTTCTACTGGAGACCTTGTAAAGCGTTTGGTGTGCTTCTCCACATGTTTGCAAGAGAGTAAAAAGTCGCTTCCCACCACAGCAGCAGAGGGACTCACAGTGTGAAAGTTAAATGAGATTTAATGGGTACCTGCCATTTGCTCCTAACTGGAGCAAAAAGCCTTTCGAACAAAGGAAAAATGGGTAGAGAAATGGATCCACAGTGTTACCTTACTGACATTTCATGTAACTGTGCTTTCTCATAGCTATTTGCTAAATATTGCTGCTGCTCCCAGTATTGGCCCTCACGTGGGATTTGCCCACTTTCATATCAGTGCAAATACCCTGTATTGGGTTAGGGGATTTATTAACGCTGAATTCTCAAAGCAATTCTGCAAATCTTTGTTGGGCTTGCACTGTCCCTCCTAGGAAGAGACACATTTTTGTCCTGGCAGGTCCTTCGGGATTCCCCAGGAATGTCAAACCACATGATCCCAACAACACGAATCAATTTGCATTTAGCAAATGCTACCTGATTGCATAAGCCACAAACACATGGAAATTCTCCACAATGGCCAGAAAATCCCACTGACACTGGCACATGGGCGAGGGCAGAGTGGGGGTAGGTTTGGACCATAGAAACAGCTGCCTCTAAGGTGGAACACAAAAGCTGTTTAGCAGCTATTTAATGCACACACAAAGGTAATAATGGGACTGTTCACTTCAAGGTACGTTTCATTTTGAAAAAGTAAGCAGCACAGTATTGAAAATTTGTAAAAAGAAAAGAATGGACATTGTTCACCCCAGGGAAACTCAGAGAGTTAAACCAACACTCCAAGCAGAACATCTGTTTAGTGGCTACTTCGCACTTTTGCTAGAGAATGGGAGAGCTGGGTTTCACTCAGAGCAGAAGAGGAAGGTTTCTGAAGTATTGCCATCCGTGAGTGGGAGGAGTAGATCTGACCTCATGTTTGAGCTGTTGTGGGCTTCTTGTGCCATAACTGATCTCAGTGAAGGCAAAAGGAGACCCCATGGATCCAGCAGGAAATTCTCCACACCAGGTGAGCGGGTACAGATGAAGGAAGATCAGGCTCTCCAATATCTGTGCCCTGCACCTCCATCATTTGCACAAGACACTTCAATTTATTTCAATTTTGTACCTTTGGACAGCCACCGGGAGATTCTTTTGGCGCGATGAAACACAGACACAGGTGCCTGAAGGCTTGTTCTATTTACTGCTGTGTTTCTTGCACACATCACACATACAAACAGAACAGAAACCATAGGAAGTTCTTTGACCCCAAATTCTCAGGTTAAGTTTTCTGTTTGACAGTTTAAGAACAAAACCAGCAAGGAGCTGTCTGTACCTTCTCCTCACATTTCCAAAGCACCAGACACAGCCTGTGAGAAGCATCTCCAGCTGAGCTAAAGGGTTTAAAGAGCAATAACTGGAAAGAACCTGCTGTGCCCTCGGGCTGCACTTTAAAGGTTTTCTGTGCAATCAGGAAAACTTGCTGTTCCACCACAGCCTAATGAAAACTGTCAGCAGATGGGTTAGTGAGAAAGACAACAAATACTGGAAGAGTTAGTGAGAAAGACAACAAATACTGGAAGAGCTGGAAATTTGGAGCTTCCAAGATGGGGCTGGTAAGGAATAGAGTATGACCCTTGGATGCCTCCGAGAAAAGGTGCTATCAATATATCCCTGCTAGAGCCTCTCACTTACAGAAGGTATCCAAGGCAGCCCTAAGATTTAAGAACTGAAAGGACATAAGTTTAAAAAAAGAACCCATTAAACAAGCAGAGGATGCAGAATCATCTTGGACACAGTGGTGATGGGAAGGAACACACTGCTCTGTCTTTTCTACCTGAAAAAACCACCCAAGTGCCATACAAAACACCTATAAATACAACGCGTTTAATGTTTTCAGGACAGGCTCACTGGGAAAACAAGTGTGTCTATAAAAAGAATTTGTCATGTTGAACTCTGCTGGGTTTCAGATAAATTGCTGTGCCACCAGAGCCAAGCTGCAGCCCTGCAGCCTGGAGCATCCTTTGGACCTGGCTGTGCCACTGACTCAGATCCCCCTTGTGCTGGTTTCGGCTGGGAGAGAGTTCATTTTCCTCCTAGCAGCTGGCCCAGTGCTGTGCTTTGGATTCTGTATGAGAATAACGTTGGTAACACGCTGGTGTTTCACTTGTGCTCAGCCGTTCTTAGGCTAAGCCGAGGACTTTCCAGTGTCCTGTGCTCTGCCAGCCAGCAGGGGCACAGGGAGCTGGGAGGGAGCAGAGCCAGGACAGCTGACCTGAACTGGCCACAGGGATATTCCAGACCTCAGAATGCCCTGCTCAGCACATTAACTGGGGGAGCTGGTCATGGGGCAGCAATCACTGCCTGGGGACTGGTTGGACATTGGTGGTGAGCAATTGTATTATGCATCATTCATTTTGTATATTGCTTTATCATTGTTTTCCTTTCACTTCCTCGCCTCTTATTCTGTCTCTGTCTCAGCCCACTTTCTCCCTGGCTCCATTCCCCATCCCACTGGGGGTGAGGGGAGCACTGAGTAGGGAGCTGGGGGTGCCAGCTGGGCTTAGACCGTGACCCTTCACACCAAACACTGAGTTCTGGTACAAAACGCTCCCACAGGCTCCAAGGCACCCTTCAGAGCACATATTCCAGAGAGATTCAAGGACATGAGCTATTTCTTTATCTGTAGAAGGTGAGATACACCTGGGTAGTTTTCTCTTGGTTTGTGTTGAAGTGTTGGAACAATTATAGACCTTAAGTCTTAGGAAACAGAAGTCAGTTTTCTATTTTGAGACCCAGTCAGACACAGACAAGCACGTGAATTCAACAAAGGAATGTTTTTAGAGGCTCAAGGATGTACTGTCTCTTTTAGAGTAAGGCATAAGCTCTAGGTTTGGAGACATGTTTGGGTGCTGCTACCACATAAAGAAAAACTCCTGAGCTCCCTGCACTGCTCCAGTGATAAAACCCTGAATAACCAAATTAACACACAGCAGGGAAACCAGAGCACTCAACAGAGCAGCTGTCACACCACAGAACTCCTTGGGTTTGTGTGAAAACAAGGCCTTTTAGTCATATGTGATGTAAAATTTCCCACAGGCTTTCGGTTTTGAATTTCAGTTACTGAAGCAGCAGAAACACAATACCTTGGCATTACTCACTGAGTGGAACTCCACAGTCACCTCAGCAAAACCGAGGTTTTTGTGGCTCCAGGCATGGAGCTTTGCACCAGATTGCATCCCAATGCCCCTCCCACCAGATGATGCTGCCCTGAAGAGTCCTACCCTCACTTCTTTTGTGAATAAAATCCAGGAAGTTTTGCTTTATAGTAGATTATTTTTCTGAATCTGCAGATCAAAAAGTGCAGCTGAGACTGTGCAGATTGCTGTCCTTGAAAAACGCTGCCTGATGCTTTGTGTGCACCCACACAATGCCCCATCACCAGTGACTGGGCTCTTCTGTAGCGCAGAGAAAGGTTTTTTTGAAGCTCATTTTGTGTGCCTGCACTCATTTTGTGCTGTATGAGATTCTTGAAAGAATAAATCCATTCTAACATAACAGCCATAAAAACTTTTGGGAAGTGCAGTTAAAATAGAGATGTATTGGGTGGGGATTAAATAAATCTATCAGGATTTTTTAAAACCAATAATTCGTAATTGTGTCAAAAAACTATATATTATTTTGCATCAGTGAGAAAGAAAAGAGGAAGGGAAAGGGAGCAAAAATACTTAAAGAAAAATTACTTTCCTTTTAAAAAACCCCTACAAAATAAAAAATGTCAAATATTGCAAAAGAGAACTACAAAGATCAAAAGTCTGCTACCCCAAAACAGGACACCCAGCCTGGGAAGTTTTTAATTACATCCTATATTGCCTGAAGAATTAATGCTCTGGCTCGAGCTCTGTAGTAGATTCTCCTTCCTTGAACATTCTGCAAATGGCATTTTATACAGAGAAAAGTAACTTGAAGATATAGCAGTAGAACAGGACAATGCACAAACAATAATGGAAAGAATTGGGAAGGGAGAGTAGTCTCAGCGTTTAAGAAGCTCACCCAGGTCACAATGCCCTGTTTAAATGCAGAGCACTGCATTTGGTTTCAACAGCACATAAAGGGGCATTCCTGGTCATCTCTCCATATTCTCTATGCAAGAGAAAGGAAAATTTCTGTTAATTAATTATGAAATTAAAAGTTCTGGCCTGTGAACTGCTTCTGGACGTATTTTTCACTTATTTTTACATTTCCATATGCTTTGCAAGGGTCACCATCACAATGGGAAAAACACTTTTAAAAATCCCAGTGCTGAGACAGTAATATCAGCGTTTTTATGGAACTGGGAAAAGAGTTATTTCCTATGGAAAAATAGCTGATGGCCATCACTTGAGATCCTTGTTTATGTTTTAGATAAAGGCTCAGGTCAGAGGAACACTCAGGAAGGATGACCAATCTGACAGGTGGTTTCTTAGGTTATGGGAAGGCTGTTCTAAGTTAAGTTATCACTGAATATGTGTGTCAAATTAAGCAACCAACACAAAAAAAAGTAAGTTTCAGATGAAATGAGATATTTTTCAAGTTTTCTAATCTAATATTGCTTCTCTGGTATCTAAAACAGTTGTCCTTCAGTTCCTTTGTTCCAGGAGCAGTTTAACAGTGAAACACATCATCCATATGACTCTGTTTTGGGTAAACAGATGGAAGAACACCAGGCTCTCAAAACTTTCTCTGCTGTAACTTTTGTACTGACACAGCCACCTGATACAAATCTCGCCTCTGACACAAAAGCAGAAGCATCCTCTGCCTCCCTCCTGATAACAGAAGAACCCATCTTGCCTCATTCAAGAGTTCAGAGAAGTTTCCATGGCTTCCAGGTATTAGTCAGTGCAGAATCATTACAGAAAGCTGCATAACCAGCTCGACAGAAATGTAGGAGGGAAGAACATTCAAAGATAAATCACTGTCCCTCCTCCAAGCTCCTTCGAAATAAGCTTAAGCCTTCCATCCCCTCCCACACCTGACATTCCTGACTCCAGCCGGAGATGTCTTGTACAGATGAGGCACAAGGTAACCCAGGGAAGGGAAGGGAAGGGAAGGGAAGGGAAGGGAAGGGGAAGGGGAAGGGGAAGGGGAAGGGGAAGGGAAGGGCTACCTTCTGCTGGAAGGGCAGGGGGAGAGGTAGGAGGCACCAGTGACAAATTGTTGGAACTCAGGGCCTGAGACTGCCCTGCCTGGGGGAATTCAGGTCACCCTGAGTCAGCCTGACAGCATCCCTGGCCAGCCTGACTCACGCCCCCCACACCGGCAGCCCAGGCTGCCACGGGGCTGAGGATTAAGGAGCTGATCTTAGCCTGTCTAAATGGATCCCTCCTCTGGAAATGGGAAGGGGGACTTCCCCACACGCAGATTCTGGAAGCTCTTCCCCCTGAGAGAATGCAGTAGCAAGGGGTGTTCTGTGCTGTGTGCTGTGCACTCACACTGCCACAAAAACCCTCGGCTGAGGGATGGCGAGCACAGGGCACAGCACGGCCCGGAACCGGCTCGGTTTGGTGTCCCTCCTTTGCCTGGAGACCCCTCCATCCGCTCCTCAGCAGAGCAGCTTTCTCCTGAGAAGCGAGGGCCCTGCTCCTCTGCCGGCCCCTCTCGTCCAGGGCTGCTTGTGGAGCCTTCCCGGCGGGGGTCCCTTCCCTTCCCAGCAGCAGAGGCTGCAGCCCTCGAAAGTGGAGACCGAGTGACGCTGACTGTGAGCAGTGAGTGATCAGTACAGTCGCTCCAACTCACAGAGGTGCCGTGAAAAATGGGCTACAAATCTGTCCCAGAAGCCCTCCAAATTCTCCCTTGGTTCCTTGCTTCCTCAGGACCTTGCTGCCACCGGCAGTGACAAAACTGGAGCGGACCATAAGTAGGGAAATACAGAAAAATACACAAACCCAAGGATACAGAAACACCCCTGTGGCAAGTAGCTGCTGTAATTATTAAGCAGCAATTAACAAGAAAGGCAGCTTAATTCCATGTCCCCGGACCAGCTGTCATGCATTTGCAAAAGCATTATAAATGTCTTTGATAAGTTTCTCTTATTTGTAGGCACCTCTGTGCTAGACACATCTCGGGTCAGCAATTGCCATCTGATTGTGGGAGCCAAAGATTTGGGGAATCAGTCTCCAGGAAATGGTGCCTTAGCAACACTGGAAATTGCAATTACGGAGAACACCCACGTGCCGTTTTCCTTCCGGTGCTTCTGAGCATGAGTTATCTTCAGATCATTTCCAAGGTGATTCAGGAGACCCTGATTTTGAAGATCATTAAACTCACATGGGCTGAGATTGTCCTGCAATCCTAAAACTACTCAGTGCAATTTAAAATCTACTCGGGGTAAATCCTTTGGATTAGGAACATTGCCTTTGATGCTGCAAACCTGTGATTAATTTAGACACGAATAATCCCATTAAATTCAGCCTTTTTTCTGTACATTTGTAGAAATGCTGTTGTGTGCGTAACGTGTTTGTTATGAAAGGCACATTTGCTGTGTGCTGCACGTAGGAAAACAAAAGGGAAATGTGGCAGCAGGGGAATGTGGCAGACTTTAACGAGGGGATCAGAACCAGCTCTCAGGTGTGCGACCTCCAAGGGACAGCTGGCAAGCGTGGTTCACTCACATGAATGCTTTAAAATCATCTACATGCCTATGTTCTGGACCGACAGTCTGGTTTTTCTCCTTGCCTAAAGGAGAAATGCTCAACTCCACACTTTTGCATTCTGACCCCTACATTCTTGGGAATAGCTAAATTCACTGCTGCATTTTCCCAGGGTCTTGCTTCAGCCCTCACTGCCCACTCAGCAATGAAGGAAACACAGGGCTGCCCAAAGCAGAGCAAAGCCTGCTGTTGTTTTATTTATTGGGACTCCAAAGGGAATCCCTCAGGCATGCAAAGATTCAAAAGGGGGAGGAAAAGGTCGCTTAAAATAACGATGTTATTTTAAACACAGATTAGAGGCTACCCTGTGTTTCCTCATAGCACAGCAGGAAATGCAGGGAGCGGGGGGAGCTCCCACATTCCTTGGGAAGGCAGTCAGGGGGGTTGAGAGGCACAAAATCTGAACAAAACCACCCAAGAAACACAGTAATGCATAAACAAATAGATGTCTAAATTAGAATGAGGCCTCCATCATGGCTTTGCCCTGGTATTTTTAGGACTGATGAGGACCTGCACACCTCCCATGTGTAACAGTCCCTTTTTTCCTTTCTCCTTCTTAGGAGCTGTTCTGCATCAGTGGAGCTGAAAGGGTTTATGGCTTATAAAAAGAACTGACAAGCTGTATTTCATGAGGATTGTACAGTCCAAACGCAAGTGTTTGTAGCTACATTGCCATAGTAACAGCAAAAAAATGGGTTATTATTTTCACAGAGGTTGCTGTCCATTCTTCCATAGACTATCTGGCAAAAAAAGGTTTATTGCTTTTCACCAGTGCAGTACTGCAGAAATATTTTTAGCTCCAGTAATTCAATTTCACATTCAAATCAATCTGAAAATTAGTTACCTTTCAGTCTGCTAAAAGGATGTCAGGCAAAGCTTTCACTGGTTTGGTTTTGCTTTGGCTTGTGATGATGAACAGGTTACACAATTTAACCACATGGAAATGTGTCCCAAAGTTCTAGAATTCCATTATTTCATTATTTCATTTCAATTTCATTATTACTCATTTGAATTTGATATAAAATGTTGTTGTTTGGGGAATTGTGGAGGCTTGCACTATCTCATCAGAAATCTGAATAATAACATAATCACACATTCAAAAGTATCTCAAAGCAGATTGAGAAAATTGCGTATAAAAGTCCTGCAATATTGCAGAAGACAAACACAAATTATTGTATTTTACAATAACTAAGGCAGTGTATTTAGATGTTCATTCACAAATCCAGTAAAAGCCAATAGAAACCAGTTAACCTCAGAGTCACAACTACCCTGCTTTCTGATACACAGAATGAGCCAAGCCCAGCATCTCTCAATTCCCAGATGCCTTCTGTAGCCAGGAGACCACATCTCAGCATTTTTGATAAGATGGACTGCAGAAGCCCTTGGCACAGCCACCCTCAGAGCTGCTCTGGGAGCAGATCCTGCGCTGCAGAGAGGTGCCAGAGCTCTGCTCTCCCCAGCTTCCTTCTGCTGCCACTCGCAAAACAATGACTGATAAAAAGGATTGATTTCTTTTGATAAGAACAAACTCGGGGCTGCTAACGCCAGAGACAAGGTGGGTTCACACTCAGTACAGGGCAGTGCTCTGGGTAGATGATTTCTGCAGGGCAGTCTCATTTCTATGCCTGCTTATTCTGAGCAACAGCTTCCTGAAGCTGCCAGCAAAATTTTAATGCCGTTTCTGAGGGACCCTTTGTCCTTGAGACTTGAACATTCCAATAATTTTCTTCTTTGAGACATTTCCATTTACATTAATGCTTTACCCAGGAATCCAGGTTCAGTGGCAAAGTAGAGAGGTCTGTTACAGTTTGAAGGGGAGCTCTCTCAGGGCTTTTTTCTTTTTTTTTCAATTGATCCAGCTGGAAATATTTACATAGCACCAGAGAGAGTTAGTGACAGAGAAAGTCAGGCAGAGGAAAGGAAAGACACCAGGAACAGTCTGAAGTTGTTCTTCAAGTACTGCTCAGAACACCTGAGTACAGAGAGGATTTTGTTAATACGGATTAAGGAAGCTTCCCATTTTTGAAACAATAGGATTCTGAAAGATAAGGCCAGGAAAACAGTCTTTTGCTTGCTAGTAACTCCTTGTATCACAGAACTCGGATTTCTGACCCTGCCACCCCAATGCTCACCTCAATGGAGAGCCCTTCAGCATTTCTGGCAGTGGGGAAATGCAATTATCTCATCCTACAAAGGAAAGGACACAAAGGGGAGGCACTCACCTGAATTCCCGCAGGCAGCCTGAGACTCACCTGGGAATTACACCCTGTTCACTGCCTTACCCACCAACCTCCTTCCTGGAGGAACGAGCTCCTGAAAGCAATGGCAGAAAACAGGTCTGCTTTCCAGTACAGGCAGACTGGATTAAGGGAGGGATTTTCCCCTGAACTATAAACCCAGTGATTTCTCAAGTGTAACTCAGACTTTTAATTTTAATTTGACTCGGAGCATTAACTCTGTTTAAATTTTTACAACAGTATTGCATTCCTTTATACTTCTTTCATAATTATTTTCCTGGGGTGATCTTTCACTGTGTAATTAGTCACAATTCCCCCAAAATACCAGGGGTACCCACTGTAATTTGCCTGAAAACAGAATGAAAGCCCCACCCTCTGGCCCAGTGAGGACAGAAACAGATTCTGGGTTAAAGGTGCTGCCCATGCCTGCTGAGGGAAAGGAGAGCACAAAAAGCAGTTTGGGCACCCCTGCAGCAACACAGATCTGGCAGCAGCACCAAATCTGGGTGTAAATACTGCTTCATGTCCTCCTAAACTTGATCGCAGAGTCAACCAGCCCATAGCAAGCATTATTAAGCAAGAATACTGAGCCAAATGTTGATCTGGGTAGACACACAGTACAGATATTCCTGTTCAAACAGGAATATATTCCTGTTCATCTTGTATTGGATTTTCTGATGTCCTTAGTGTGCTGCTCCTGCCCACTTCCCCAAAGGCATGTAAGAGCAGAGTTTAGTTTAGGGATGGTTCAGAGATGCAGGAACATATGGTCCTGGGTATTTATGGAAAGAGCCCTGGGACTGCCATGCATCAGGAAAGCCTGTAAGCTGCCATCTGGGACTCCAGAGTTATTTTCTGTCAGTGTGGTGGCCAAAGGCTCAGAGTCCTGATGGACATCAGTGACCAGTGGTGTCCCTCAGGGCTCTGTACTGGGCCCAGTGTTATTCATTGTCTGCATCAATGGCACAGAGGAACCGAGGGCACCCTCAGCACATCTGCAGGTGGCACCAAGCTGAGGGTGCAGGGACACCCAGAGGGCTTTAGATTTTTCTCTGGCATCTATAAAACTGAGAACAGTGCATGCAATGAAGTCCTGTTTGAAGACCTCTGTTGGCTCTCATTTTTATACTCTCACACTGTCGTTTGACATGGGACCAATGCTTGTCACAGGAATTTCTAAATGGAAGGTAATTTTAGCTCTGTCTTTGTAGTCCAGCTCACGGGAGAAACTCTGAGCCTCTGGACAAGCCAGACTCCTCAGCCTGGTTTGGAGGGGCATCGCTTCCAGACCAGAGAGGCTCCCAGGTTTAGAGCCAGCACAGCCCACACGCTGCATGGAGCAGCTGAAGAGTGAATTTTCATGCCTCCCTCTAAGGGAAGACACAATGGACAGAGGCAAACAAGGAGGCATTTTAAACAAACTAGCTGTCCCCTATCGTATTCTCCTCTCCTGTTCTTGTTTCTAGTAGTTCTGCTAATGTAGCACTAGGCTTTGAGCAATATGCAAGAAAGCTGTTGAAAAGTTTTATATAACACGAGGGGTTTTTATATCCATACATAAAACACAAGCTGCCTATGCAGCTCAACACACAACTTTAACAATTTTAACATTTCACAACCTTATAATTTTTCCAAATATTTTTTAGAATTAAAAGTAACATGAATATTGTCTATATCTATACAGCACATCACAGCAGAGTTCTATACAAATGGAATTGTGAATGCCAAATTCTACTAAAATTTAAAAAGCACATTTTAAACCTGTAACTTAAACGGTTTTTTTCATCAAGTTGAGCTGTATCAGCCTGAGTTTTGTGTTCTTGCTGGGAGCAGGGACAGGCTGCTATGCAGTGACCCCCTTGAGGTGCTGATAGTGGTGATGGATGGGAGTGACATCCTGCCAGCATCTAGCCAGGAGTTTTAGCAGGCAGCACTCAAGGAGCACAGCCAAACGTGAGAATGGTTCTTAAGCAGTAACTCAGGCTGTGAAATCAGGATGAGCCCACCACAGCCCTGAGAAAGAGCAATCATTTATTTAAGACTCAGCTGCACAGTTTTTGCTTCAGTGAGAATCTTCCCTTAGAAGAGGCTAAATGAGAAAAACCAGCAAATCCCATTGCTTTTGCACAGGACTTGCAAGAGCACTTGAAGTTTCATTGATTTTGATCTCCAAGAGGCATGATCACACAGGAAGTGGAAAAAAAAACCTTGAGGAAAATCTTAGAGGTCAGCAGTGGGGATAAAACTTACAAAACATGATGAAAGACCACATTAATCAAATTGGAGATGAATCTACAATACCTGAATATTCCTTACATATTTCTCAGGTCTGTTAGTTTTCACATCTTGTTTAATTTTTATTTCTACAAGAAAACTCGCTATCACATTCTTTATAAAATATATATCACAAAAACTCTCAAACCACTCCAATGAACTTATTTTTTCCTGAGTAGTGATCAAATAATATACAGCATTGAAACAACATTTTCACTTGCTGTATTTCTGTTCGGATTTTTTAAATTCACTGTCAGCTCAGTGTTTCTGTTTGCAGGAAGTGAGATCATCCCAGTGAAAGCAGACAATATTAATGACTCAAAGACCAATAGGCTAATTGCTGACAGGATACTGAGCCAGCAGCCTCAGGTATCAAATGGCTTTTCATTTATTGCCAGCAGAGACATCTGAAATATAAGCACGGAAATTGGGGTGATAACCTTGCAGGGTGACAGTGTGGGTGCCAGGGCTGTGTTCCCTCCCTGCTCAGCAGCTGTGGCTCTGAGCAGAGCAGGTTCCTGCAGTGCCTGCAGGGAATAAATTCTCACTCCAGGTCCCTGCTCTGGGCACCACTGTGGCTCCAGGTGCTGCAGTGACACAGCTCTGCTGCAGCTCCAGTGACACGGGCATTTCTGCAGGAACCTTCTCAATACCGATGGCAGCCACTCTCTGAAGTGCCCAGTCTGTCACACAGACCCTTTTTACACCTGGTGTCCACATACACGCTCACAATACAGACAATTTTACAATTAACCCTGCGCTGACTGAGCAGAGCACTCAAATGTTGTTATCCTGACTTTCTTGAAATCACATTTAGAGCAGATCTTTGATCAGAAGAGCAGATTCTTTCTTGTCAAACATACAACATCACCGACCCTGTGTCAGACGGGAGAGCTAAAGAAACTCTGCTTCCGCAAACAAATTCTTTCTTTGGGTCAAGAAGTTCTCTTGTGCTCCCTTGCCAGATCTCAGCAGCTCTTGTAATGTTCTCCTTGTTAAGGTGGAGGTAAACCCCTCTCCCACATTCTCACAACGGGCTGCTCTGTTCTGCCTTTGGAAAACTCCTGCCCTGCAGTGAGTGCTGAGTGCTCTCACAGCCCTGTATCGGTGACAAGGAGGAGCTCTCTGCTGCAAAGGCTGCTCAGAAGCTTCTCCCACAGTGATGACCATTGCAGCCTCGGGCTTGTCCCCCGTCTGTTCTGCACGTGGAACAAATCCAGACACACTGCTGGGCAGCCCAATAAACTGGAAAAGATATGGGGACACAAATTTCTGGTGTATTTATCAACCATGGACAACAAGTCAACATTTTATTGAGTTAAAAGGCACACACCCGTTGGCCAATGCATGGGTAGTTGCCCTACCTGTGGTTGTACAGGGGCACAGTCTGGGGGTGGGAGGACTGGAAATACATTCTAGGTCTGCTTTTGTACATTTAAGCACGCATTTGAGAACATTCTGTGAGTAGCACTCCATATATTTACTGCTTTGGGAGGTGTGTGACCCTTCTATGCAGGTGTGCCAGAAGATTTACCTGCTCTTGCACGGGCCTGTATTTGATGTGCAGTCAGCAATCTGTTTGGCAGATTGTGCACTCAGTACCTGAGTTACACCATGGTTAATCGTGTCTGGATGTTAAGAACATCAGAGAGAAGGCTCCCAAATCATGACATTATTTTAAGTCCAGCAGCCACACACAGAAACACATTTACATACACATTGTGAAAGGGAGAAGGAGAAAAAATTGCCTTTTGTTTTTTAAGACCTCTGCTTTTCAATCAAGTACCATTTCTACCCTGCCTGTGGGAACAAAAGCTTTAATTAAAGCAGCAGTTTTCAGAAGATTTTACCAGCATGAGCACTGGGCATGCTAACTTGGATATCTACACATCTGTATGTACTCGACAAAATTACCGAGCGTGTCTTGAGGCTTTTACAGCAGGTCAGAGTTTTATCCTGCACATCCAGGTTTGACAAGGTCTCCTTTCCACTGATTTCTGAAGACATGTCCTGCTCAGGTTAGAAAAATGCTCTGAAAACTAGCAGCAGCTTCAGTAAGACTGGCAGCTCCTCCTGGCAGTCCCAGTATTTCTCGGTTGTTTTTAGAAGAGCCCGCGAGGGCTCAAGGCCAAGATAAACGCGGCCCAAAGCAGAGCAGGGACTCCAAGCACCCCCGATAAGAATCTGACCCGCTAAGATACTGTCAGGCTTATTATAGAAGGTGCAGTGCTTGATCTCAGAGGGGCCAGATTAACACTCCAGACGTGGAAACTTTGCTCTGCCAGGCAGCTGGGGCAGGAGTGATGACACCCCCAGGGCTCTCCCTGCAGTGGCCCGCGGAGCTCCTCTGCTTGCCAGCTCAGGCACATCTCCACACAGCCACCTGTGACACAGGGTGAGGGTAAACCTGGCTTTGTTCCCACTAAACTCAGCCATAAAATCTTCATTAACTCCGCTGGGAGGAGAGTCAGGCTGGTTGTACTCCGAGTCCCAGAGATGGGTTCCGTGCTGGAAATCTGAGTGCACTGGCACAAACCTTCCCCAGGGTGATACAGGAGGCTCCTTTCTGTGAAGGTACAGAAAGGAGCCGCCTGTATCACAGGGGGCTGGGCAGAGCAGGAACCGACAGCAGCCACGAGCACGGCAAGTAAAGCTGATACCCGAGTTCATTCACTCTCCTGATGGTGGTGATGCCTTAATTGGCTACCTGCAAACAGAGACTAGACAGGAGTAAGAGAATAAAAGTGAATATTTATTTGAAGGCCTTCAAGGGCACACCCTGGGGAGCACACCCTGGGCCACCAGACCCAAGATGGACCCCAAGATGGACAACAAGTCACGAGTTCTTACCCCAGTTATAGGTTTTGGTACATTAGCATATCAGCATAAATTCCCCAATTAAAACTTCAGCTACTGATGTAATTCTCTCCGGCTTGCCCCCCTTTCTTTAGATGTTGGTTTACACTTTCTGGGCTTAGGACCGTCCAAATGTCCTTGGAGAGCAGGCCTGGAGAGGGTTGTTATGTCTGTCACTGCCCGAGAGAGCAGCTCACAGGTTACAAAGCACTTCAGAGTTACACACACTAAGTACAACAGGATCTAAGAAATATAAAAGTTAAAATTCAATGCATCAGTGGAACCTTCAAAAGCCACCCCAGAAAGGCACCGTGAGACCTGCCAAGGTACCACAGGGTTTTAGCCAGGGACAAAATAATTGGAAAGTTGTGAACCAGTGGGTTAAAACTGGCTCACATTAGGGTTATGATACACTAAAACACAGCCTGAATTCAGCCAGTATATATACTGTTTGTATACTTGGTCCTTTAAAAGAGCCCCTTACAGAGCATGTGCTGGGGTACATAAAAGGTCAGAAGTTACACCTGCATCGCAAAGTTGGTATTTTTAGACAGAATAATTCACAGAAGAGATTTGTCAGTTTAAACTAGCTTCCACATTTTAACCTCTGGGCTAGATACTAAATTCCAGTATAAAAATAATACAAAGTGCCATTAAAAACCCCAAGTCAGAATAACTGTGTGTTTTGTAAAGTAAGTCTGGGTTTCACTTGGAATTGAGAACAGAATTTCACTATTTGTGTTTTCAGCTCAGACATTAGACTAATTCCACTAATAAACACCAGAACAGTGGCAGCTCCTAATACAAACTGTAGAACTAGAAATACTATTTCTAATCGTGGATGCATGAAAAACCAATAGAAACACCTGCATGATAATTTTTTTAAATTACATTTTTATTCAATCAGCTCTGTCCATAGTTTGCTCTTACTGTGGTACCACAGGAGAAGGGAAGCATTATTAGTACTGAACTGCCTGAGTATGATGGCATTTGTTAAACTAAGTTATTATTCCCAGGTATTTACTAGCCTGTGGACTGATCTTGTATAGCACTTCTGCATTTTTGTAGTGTAAGATTGAATAAGGATTGTTTATAAGCCATTCAGTCTGGCATCTAAATCTGAACATCTTCTCTTCTAAAGATTTAAAGTAAAACAGGGTTTCTGTGAAAATTACTTAATGACCCTTTAGGGCATTGCTTTCACTGTAATAAATGTGGTTTTTTCCCCTGTGAGTAGGGCAAAGAAGACAAGACTTTCTGAGGAGACAAAAAACAAACCAAACAATAAAAAAACACCAAAAACAAACAGTGGAGAAAAGGCACTTTATTCTTACTGTAAAATATATTAACCAGGGTCACTACTTTGCCCTCAACCAGGGTGTGCATTAAGGTCACCTCTCCTAGAACTAACCTTTAATATTTTCTACCTCCTATTTAGCTCACGTATAATTACTTACAATAAAGGCCACAAAGCCCTAGAGGTTTTTTTACCTGTCCTGTGTTTTAAAAGAGCTATTTGCCATGTCTAGTGTCTTGCAAGGAGTATCTGAGAAACAGATTCTAAACCAGCTTTATCACAGTGCTCTCCTTCCTGTAGTTTTCTACCTGAGGTGAGGATCTACACAAACCCAGAGCAAATGGAGTGTAGGCTGCTGCCAAAAAGAGCAGGCAGGCTCATCTCAGACATTCCCTCTCCATTCTTCTGCATTTAATTATGCACTGAAATACCTCCCTGCTCTTACCACCACAGCAGCGGTGTCACCAATCATTTGTGACGTGGGAATCTGCTCCTCAGCCAGGACATTTTGGCACTGGAACCCTGCAAAGACAGAGCAGGGCAGAAGCCCCCACTGCACACAATTTACTGTGCTGGTATTTCTGCTTGAGCAGGGTAGCTGAAACACCAGAGCTGGAGAGGTCCTTATGATGTAGAGATAAGGACTGGATGAAATTCCAGGCTGGAACTCTGGTTTACCAACAGTCCTCACAAAATGTCTGCGTATGTCTCAGAGTCTGCTGGAATCACAGCCAGCCATTATCCCTCTCTGTGGAGCTGAAAGAGTGTTAAAATAAAATGAACAAAACCAAACAAAAATCCTTCAGTTTGTTGTAATCGAGTTTCCCCGTAGCTCCACTTCTCTATGAAAACCAAAACCAGACTGTTCCCTCTTTTCCTGCCTGGAAAAGTTCTGCACAGTGTGATATAAAGCTACAAAAGGAAAAAGGTAGATACAATTTTTTTTTTTTTAAATTAAAATTAAATTATATCTTTCCTAAAATATAGCCTTAAGCTCCTGGAAATTAGTGTTTAGTTCTTCCCCTACTTTAATCAAGCAATTTGGCTGTGATTGAAGTGGCAAGTGATGCTACAGAATAAGTAAACAATGGGTCATTGCACTCGTAAAAATAATTCAGATTATTTCTAGAGTCATCCCCACGAGCAGATGGGGCTGTGAATACCTGGCCTGACACTCCCTGTGTAACCTCTGGCCACTGGTGGGAACGCTGCTGGGGGAGGTACAAGAACTGAGATCTGGGCATCCATCTTCCTTCGAGCTTCAGTGGCAATTACAGAAGTCATTAAACCACAGTGTCTCCTCTTTCCTGGGACCACGTGAGTCACTGACAAAGGCAGCGAAAAAAAGAGATTATCTTTTAGTAATTGTGTAATGCAGCACATCCTTATTGCTTTACTTCTGTGTAAACCAGCCTTGCCTTGCTGCTGACATCAGTGAAAGAGCAAAATTTTCAAGGGATTTTTGGTCATTACTGAAAGTGCAAATGCTCCCAAGCAGCCAGCCAGGTAAGGACAACATCCTGCCAGCGAGGTCAGCTGGAACTGGATGTCTTTAGTCCCTGCATCTCACCTTCAAGGAAATTTTACCTTCTGACAAAAGTAGCATAAAGTAAAAGAGAATATTCAGACCCAGGTAACCAGCAGGTTCTCAGTCAATAACTTAGTAAGTACAGGCTGTCAGCTATCAAGTATCAATTTTAGTACAAACTGTTCAAAACACAAGGTGTTAATTCAGAACTGAACTTTCAAATGGTTTGTTTAAATCTGGAAAGTTAAAACAGTGTTTTATCCAATTCACAGATTACAAAAGTACTGAGTTTGGTGGTGCCAACTATAAAGACATTTTATCCTTAACATGTAACACAACCTATTGAATCCCAGCAGATTGCAGGAAATACTCTGCAGCAAAACAAGAATATGGCAATATTACATCAAAGGGACATGGGTTTAATCATGAGAACCCTTTTTTTATCCAGTTGTTCTGCTTCCTCAGGAGCCAGTACTTTTCCAATACTTTAAAAATGAGGGTTACCTGTGTTCCACAGGTTTCTCCAGACTTTAATCTCTCTGTTCAGATGCCAGTCCTGGCTGCCTTTCTCCCCTGGGTGTCTCTCTCACAGGATGGGCAAAATCTGGGGAGTAGGAAAGTACCAGCCCTCAGTTCCCCTCCACACAAATATGTGGGGAAAATCCTGCTGGAGCTCTTAATCAGATTTATTTTTGTATTTTCCTGCACTGCAAGCCTGGAAACATGGAATCTGAATGGGCTTGACACAGTCCCAGTGGGAAATGTGTGGCCAGAGCCTGAAAGCTTGGAAACAAAGGGAAAAGACTAAAGTACTTTAAAAAAAAAAAAATACCCCAGCACATTTATAAATAACATACCAGTGGTCCATAAAGTTCTGTGTTTGAATCAGGCAAATTCCTGAATAGAGTTTTGATTGTTAGATCCCAAAGTCTGAGGAAGAAATCCATAGCACTCTCCAGATCTAAATTTAATTGGTCTTACTCTCCAGAGCGCTTCATTGCGCTGATTTCAGCAAGCTTGGCTCAGATTTCTGAAGCGCAGGATTTGAAGGGTAAATTCTCAGCTTCCTAAGAAAGAGACAGAGAGTTTCCTCTCTCTGGTCAACCTGTTGGTCACATTTCTTTAGAAAAAGTCCAAAGAGGAAACGCATTCAGGTCATCCTGCCACCGAAAGCTCCGGAGAGGAATTCCTGCCTGTGCATCCCAGGTGCATCCCCGCGAGCAGCAGAGCAGGAGCAGCTGGGGTCTCGCAGTGCCCGGAGCACAGACCCTCAGCAGCACGCTGCCTGTGCTCCTGCATTCTCTCTACCCACCGCTGTCACCTTGTGAGGCGGCAGAGATTATTCAAAAGGGGGCACTCAGAAACACAAGTGTTCATGTAATTACTGAGTGAACCAGGGCTAAGGTTACCTGCCCGCTGCAGAGGGGCTGTAATTAGATATCCTTTATAGTCCCTTCCAAGCCAAACAATTCGGTTATCCTGTGCTTCTATCTAACTGCTATTAAAACTGTGGCTAAACTAACTGGGGAAGTAAAGAGTAATTGTTTTCCACGCTTTGGTAAGTCACACAAAGCCAGAGATGGTTACAGGTAACCCCAAGTACAGTCCCTCAGCAGAGACCCAAGGGCAGCACAGAGTAATGCTTCAGAGCATGCACCAGTTTGTATGAGCTGTGTTTACAGAGCAGCCTTTAAAAAGTGATCATGATTGTATTACCACAACCTCATAACCTATATTTACCATCTCTGAGACAAATGCTGACTTTGTTTCACTGTTTGGCAAGCCAAAATGATTCTGCTCTGTTTCTACAGGTTCCTGTGGTTTGTGCACTGCCTGGACACAAACCAGGCACATCTGAAAGAAAATCACCACATCCAAGACAGCTGGAAATGTAAGTGTCCATCAAATTATTGTGGTATTCAGGGAAGTTGTCTATACTGCTTCTGATCTGGATCATTCATTTGTGACCAGTTTTTCTTAGGTGGGACATACTCATCCAAATGCTTTACTGTTTTTTGTTCTCCTTCAGAATAATATTTATCTGGGGAGGACACACGGTAGGTAGAGGGAGTTGAGGTGTTTAACTTAGTTTGAAGGTTTTAATGCTTAATTGTGATATCTGAAAAAAATTACTAAAATCATTGAATTATTAAAAGCATAAATAACCTCCAGAATTGAATAAAAAGGGCCCAGTGAGGAAAGAGGATCATAACCTTGACTCTTCTCCGTCAGAGTATCCTGCTCAGCTTTCACCTCTGGGGCTTGAGGACAGCCCTGCCTACTACACTCACCTGGCAAACCTCATGTGCTGTTCTCTGGAATGAGAGGAACATCACTAGATGCCAGTCTTTTGAATTCTTGTGGCTATTGTGGTGAAAATGCCTCTTCCTTTTAATCATTTTGTCATATTTAATTATCACAGAGGCCACAGGCCAAACCCTGCACAGGCTGCATTTACAGTTCAGAGCAGAGCTGAGCAGGAGGAGGCAATGCCCAGCTTCACAGGATGCACTGGGAGCTGTGCCTTGGCCAAAGGCAGGGAAAGGGACATTCCCACCTGCAGTGAAACCTCGAGCTGTAACACGTGGATGTCTTGAGCAGTGATGCTAAAGATGGAACGTGTGGCCCTTAAAAACAAGCCAAGGACATGGCACAGCTGAAGCAGAGGTTACTCTTGTTCCCTGCACAAAAAGGAGGGCTCTGGACAGGTTTGTCAGTAACAGCAACAGCACTGCTGCATGTTCATTAATGTTTCTAGTTAAAGCTGTGTATCTATTCCATAAACTGTTGGAAAGTTTCAGCATTGTATCAAGAGGCAGAAAAATAAAATTATGCAGAATGTCTTGGATTTGACAGTAAAGGCTGCTCTGTCAAGAACTGTAACGTGAGGATTTTATTCATAGCTGCACTTGGGATCATTGATGTATTATTTACTCTTCCTTAGACCCTTACTTGCACACCTTGCTGTCCAATGATTATAATAGCCAAAATCTATAAGGCAAGCTATTGGATAAACAACTTTGCTCAAAAGAACTTGTGGACTTTGTTTCCTTAACGATGCTGGAGATGTTGTCAAACCCACACAGAGACTGAGCTGTCTCCAGTAGCACCTGGATGCTGCCATTTGAGGAAAGAGGATGAAAAAGATATTGATCCTTTGAAAACATTTATCACACACATGGTCAGCCTTAAAGCCCACAGCTTTTTTGATAGCACAGCGCATTTCCTCTTTTGTATTTCCTTTTTTCTACAGAACCTCAAGAGGACAGAGCAATGGTTGAAAGAGCACCCAGGGTAAGAGAGGAAAGGTTGCCCATGTTGTAAAAGCACAAACCTGGAATTGTGATTAAAACTGAGGCAGTATCTAAGATGTAGAGGCTTTGGCACCCTGCCAGCAAGCACACAGGCACCAGTCAGCTAATGCTTGATTTCTTTCAAAGCACAATTTACCACTCTAATTCTTTTCTATTTGTCCTGGTAATGTGTGCCCAAACAAGAAGCACAAGAGCACAGATTCTCTTCAGAGCAGATAAATCACTGGTTTAATAGGAACCGAATACAAGGGAATGCCATACAAAGGAAACTAAAGGAATGTAGATTTTTATTTTCTGCCAGTCCAGAACTACACCTGTTCATGTAACTCACCACATCTGTATCCTGTCTCAGACTTAAAATTTATTAGCATTGATGTTTCTTTTCCTGGACTGCTTAGTACAGATTCTTTCTTTTCAAGTTCCTTAATTCAACTTCCTCCCATCTAAGAGAGTGAGTTGCATTTTTCAACCATTTCAAATATTCTGGACACCTAAATTCCAGGTGAAAGAGCTGGGCATCCCTCCAACCCAGCAGAGCTCTCTGCCACGCTGGAGCTGTTGTAGCCTTTTGCAGTCATTCGCCAGCATAAAAAAAATTCAAGAATTGTAAAAAGCTATTTCATATGCAGACATTCAAATTACAGGAAGTATTACACACAATTGTCCAGCTTCCAACACCACCATAAACAGAGTGCAAAATTATTTCAAAAATTTAGAAAATCAAACTAAAGAATAGTGGCCAAGAACATGATGAGAGAGTGTACCTGGGAAACTCCTACGATTCTCTTCGTTTTGGAGGCAACATGAAGATAGAGGCTTCTGGTCTCTAATTTCTGTCCTTAGATGAAATTATCAAAATTGATATTTCGCTCTTGCCTAATATGAAATATTCTTACCACAAAATTCTTCCTTTGTGGGTCTTCTATTCCTGGAAAGGAGGGTTACCTGCACACTCAGATCAGTGGAGAGCATTCTGTGGCAGTGTGGGTACTGCAAAGATTATCAGAAACCTTTGGGGTGTTTGTTTATCCCTGCAAAAACCTATTCCTGATTACAACAGAAAAAAATGTACTTTCACACAAAACAAGTATTCTGCTGTTGCCCTTTCCTTTGTTTTAAAATCGTTTGCTCTTTCATAACCAAATTTAGAAAGAGTCCCTTAATGTCACAAAATTGTAACATGAGAACCACTAGGAATGCACACAAGGAAAAGTTAAACAGCTCTTGGTGGTTTTAAGGCCTAAATAGCAATTCCTCCTGCTCCCAAAGCGCATTCCTGGCAGCCTGGCTGGGACAGCTACACCTTGGAAATGTCTCTGTCAGCCAAAGGGGTGGCAGCCACTTAACCCAGTTTACACTGAGCATCACAAACAACTGAACTTCAGAGTGACTTCCCCTCCCCAAAAGCTGCTTTGCAGTCAGGTGAAAGTGGGAAGAACTGTGAGAAGTGCCAGGCCGTGTGTGAGGAGCAGGCTGCCCCTCCATCCCCTGCTCTGGCAGCCAGTGATTCACACAGCAGTGACGCCACCAGCCAGTTTACCTCAAAAACCCTCCAAGTAAACCGGACAGGAATGCTTTTTTTTCAGCCTCTGAACCACATGGAGCTGTGACAGCAGATGGGGAATCTACTCGTGCCATTGTGAAGGAAAGAAGCATGTGTGAGTTAAAACTCCTCTGTGTCTCAGCAGGCTGTTGTGAGCTGCCCGGGCTGCAGGGAGGCTGGCACTCCGAGCACCCCCAGCCAGCCACAGCCTCTGCCTGATAAATCACTGGCAGCATGGATTGAAGAGGGCAAGGTCAACAAGAGGACTGTGACCACATTTCTTTGTAGACAATTGCAGTTAGAATAACATGGGGCGATTCATTCCTGAATATAAATAGCACCAAGCACTCCAAAAGCCCAGTCCTGCACAGTTTCAGAGTAAGGACTGGAAGGAGCTGAGCTCTGCAGTCCCAGGAAGTCTCCAAGACTGCACTCACAGCTTGGGCTGCTGGGAGCAGGATTAGGCACATTGCCTTAACAGCTGCTGGGTGTTACTTTTGCTCATCCGAAATTTTCTTTGTTTGAAAGACTAATTCCAATCTGAGATTCAAAGGTTAGCAGTACACTACTCCTTCCATCATTTGCTCATGTTGGCAAATAAGAACAATTTGTGGCTTGGTTTGCATCCCTTTTTAGCCCATTATCTTTGGAAGAAGCTTCCTAGCCATGTAAGCTATAACTGTAATTTGAGAAATACTAACATGAATTACAGACACTTCTTGCATCCCATGGAATCCATGGACTCACATGGCAGAGACTTCTCTTGTTATCCTCTGACCATCATTTCTCTGCCCTTATTTCTGCTTTCTGATTTAATAAAGTTGGGGGGTGTGGGAGGCTAGCATTATGCATATTTCTTTAAATGAAGTTGAACCAATGCAACACTAAAAGTCATTATTTCACTTCTGTTTCAAACTCTGTTTCCAGACATCACGTGATACCACCTGAGACATGAGTCATATAAAAATCCTGAGAGTTCTTTTTAGCAACGTTGGGATGACAGAGCAGCGTCTGCATTTTCAGCTGCTGCTTCTAAATCTATGCACACAAAAGATCAGACATTAAAAACTGTAGATTATATGTGTGCATATAAGGATTGGTAGTCTGTAAAATATATGCAGTATTGCAGTATTTTTCTGGTGGTTTTAGGTAATTAAAGAACGGTTGAACATCAGCTGAAAATCTTGCCCTGAAAAGTCCACACTGCAAGAGTCTCTAGGAAATACAGTGATGGATTGCAAGACCAGTGGAGTTCCTGGGATTCTGCTGGGCACAGAGGGTGGCAAGGGTGGAAAAAGCTCATGCTGCCTCTCCTAGTGAGTGGCTGTATGAGGATCTCACCACAAGTGCAGTTACAGGTAGAAGTCCCACACCAACACTACACTGAGCAGCTTTGCTCTTTTTACGCTTCCCAGAGAAGAGTGGGTAAGTTAAATGTTTGTCTACACGATCTGTATTGCGTGTCCAGGGCTGGGGCAGCATAGTCAAAGGACACGTTGCCAATTTGGAAAATTACATTCCCTTATCTTCCTTGGTTAATCTGCACCTGCGGGGATGTAAGGCACCACCAGGCTCATGATCAGAATGGTGCCTTTTGACTTTAAAATCTACACATCTATGAAAGAAGAGTGTTCTTCACAGTGAACATTTCACTAGTCTGTATGATTTGCCTACTCATCTTGAGCTTCTGAATGTCCAGACTCCAAACTAAATTTCCCAAGTCTTTCCTTAAAAGCTGAGGACTATTTAGGTAAATGCTTATATATTTACAAAAAAAAACCCCAAAGAAACACACCAAAACAAAACCCTAGACATGTAATTCAGAGAGCTGCATGTTACAGCCCTGCTTTCCTGGCAGCTTTACTTGAAGGGTGCTCCCTGCATTCTCACTGATGCTATTTTTGCTACCGTGCTTAGAGCTGCTCTCTATCCCAAAGCACAGCTTTAGGAGAAGCAGTTTTGTCAGTCTGACAATGTGCCACAGAAACTCTCTGTCACCTTGGCCCAACAACAAAAACTCCTGTGTATCTGAGTTGCTGCTGAGCAGCTGCTCTGCCTTTGGTAAGTCACCCGAAACTTCAGCAGGATCTAGACAGCAAACAATTAATTGTCCTTGTTTCTGTCCTGCCGTCGGTAATGCAGGAAATCACTGAAGGGAATAAATCTTGTCCGAGACTTTCTTTTCTCTTGCACATCAGTCTGGACTAAGTGTGTTCAGTGTCCCATCACTATACCATTTTAATTATCTGTTCAGATACTCTATTTTAATTGAAAAACACATTTTATTAATGAAAGCTCTTTATGGAATTTATCTACTTAAAAATTCCACTAGCAAGCTTTTCTCCTGTACTATAGACTCAAGTACACGCAGTGATAACTGGGGGGAAAAACAGCTCAAGTGTGTTTAGGAGAAACCAGGGGCATAATATTAAGGGTTTGCAGTGGTGATATCCACCTGCAGAGAGAGACTGAAGGACACAAACGAGTTACTGAGCAAGCAGGAAAAGTTTGTCTCCTGTAGCTGGGTAGACTGAAACATGAATAAGGGATGAGATCACAAAACTAAGATATATAGACTTTAAAACAAGCCTACAGAAATAGTAAATCTTGTTTGACAGACTTAGTGAAATTTATTTAAGGGCAAGTGCAGAGAACACAGTAGGATGAATGAGGCAGGAAATAATATAATCCACATTCAGGAGAAGACAGCTCTTGCCTTGCAGCCTAGTGGGCTATCAAGTGGAGGTAGCAACAGGACAATACTGAGAAAATAACGCTAAAATATGAGAAAGGAGCGATGGCAGGAGTGTGTGATGGGCCCTTTTCAGCATCTGTATCACACGAGTCTAAGGAAAACAGCCTTCAATTCATCCTGCACACTGACCTTTGTCTCTGGCCTTGAAGGGCTAAACTCTTGTACCTGCTGTTGAAGAAGTCATGGCATCTTAAAATAGAATTAAGAGCAGTTTGCCAACATTTTTTTTTTCACTGCTGTTGACAGTGACCTACGAGATCCATTTCTAAATATTGCTCATTTGTTTCTCCAGACCCTGACTCACCAGAGTGGAAAGGCCAAGGACTGCTACTGCTGCAGCACAGATGAAGAAAATTATTTCTACCCAGAGAAGAGGGCAGTGACCTGCCTTGCTTTTATATAGCCAAGTGGTATCTGTGCAGAGCTTCCTTGATTGTCCTTGATTAAGACCTCATCTCTGTCTCTGTGAAAGGTAGGATTAAAATGCATAATTAGGAAGGGCTGCTGGATAAGTTCATTTGAGTTTGAAGCTGGAGCATAAGGTACTACCAAGCCACAAAAACCATTCAGGGCAGATTGAGTATTATCCATCTAAAATGTTATTTCCTACATTATTTCTACGTTCTCCTTTCCTTATTTCCAGGGAATTGATGATCACTCTTTGGTTTCCCTACTCATGGAACCGTTTGCAGGAGTGTACCAGCCACAGAGTCCATTCTCCCTCAGCATCTCCAAGGGCTCAAATCGCAAGGAAATTCTCTTGGGACTCCTGTGACTGGCACCACCTGCCTCTTCAGGAGATGTAGAATTCCTCTTGGAATGAGGCCATATTTTCTTCTTCAGATAGAAGTGTTCTGGCCCTGTTCATAACTCCAGTAAGGCAGAGCTGATCTCTTCCAGGTCATGCTGAGCTCCCACCTCAGACTTGGCACCTCCATTTAGTGCGTGTGAAAAATGCCAGAAGAGAAGCTCCCCTTCAGTTCCTTGCCCCACGCTGAGCTGTGCAGGACACAAACTGTGCCTTCTCTCAGATGCCCGAGCTCTCAATGCCTCCCTGAAAACCAGCCCAGCAACACCAGCCTGCAAGGGGCACAGGAAGGAACCAGCACAACCAAGGAGTCATCCAGCCCTAGGGCAGCACAGGGTGATGGAACCTGAGCGACAATTGAATCTTCCTGCTTTGGTTTGCACCTCCCAGCTACAACAGAAACCTGCCTGTGAGATGTGCCTTCAGGGGCTTCTTTCATCACTGGGCCGCTGCCTCCGGTGCCACCTGCTCATTGACGGCCATGGACACGAGCAAGTTCTGTCCTGGGCCTTGGCTGACAGTGCTCTGCAGCGACCTGGCAGTCCTGGCTGTGGATATCAGTGGATAAGGACACCAAAGTCAATGCAGGACAGGGGCAAAACCCGAGGTAATTGCTCAGGGTCTGATCTGCAATAAGGACACCGTAGCTGTAGGGACCCCATTTGTCATCACATTCCATTATTCCACGAGATTTCTTTTTCAGTAGGGTCCTCATCCCAGGTCCTGCATGAACTGGAAGCAGATGAAGCTGCACGATGATCTGATACACAGTTTGCCATTCTAATGAGCTTGAGATTTTTAATAGCTAATGCACTACAGCAGGTTTTGGCTGAGTCCCCAAGATGTTTCAAAGCCCAATTATCTCTTACAAGGTCGGTAGGCACTTATTCTTCAGGGCCCATGATTCAATATATGTTTGCATTCTGCGCTCCCTTTAATGTTTTAATGTTTGTTATAAAAATTGCCACAGTGATTCATTTGCATGTATTTCTCCTTTGTTTGGAAGGGAATCGTTTGGAGTGGCTATTTTAAGGGTTGTTAAGTGGAACAATCCAAGTGTGAACACTGAAAAGATAAATGGAAACATTTAATATTTATGCTCTGCTATTCCACTGTGTCTCAGTCACGTAAAATCAGATCACTATCCCACAGCTTTTGGTTTAAAAAGACAGCACTGAAAGTAACAAAATCTAGCAATAATTGACTCGTTATACAAAGTGGTAATAAACAATCCAGAAGCACAATTCTATCACTCTTGCAATGCTGAAAGTGTGCTGAAACCATGCTGAAATAAAGAAATACAAAAGGAAACACTCTTCTAACCTCAGGCAATTACTTTACAGTGAGGCTGCTTCAGCCGTAGCTGCATCCAATGTGATTTTCAGCTGCATCAGCCTCTTGCTCCTGCTCTCAGCTCCTCCTGAAGGTGCAGTTCATCTCTGCTAGCAGCAACATCATTTTACAGGGCTCCCCCAGTTCTATACCTACACAGCTGCTCGTGAGCTTACTGTACAAGTCAGGTGTCTGGTTCTCGTGTGAGCAAAGAGGGGCTCTGAAAGGCAGCACAAAATCTCTTGGAGTGGGCTTTGCTGCAGAAACGAGAGCACACAAACACAGCCTCCCAGGAATGCAGGCAAGGTATGGATCCCAATTCTGCCAGCAAGAAAACTATGGAAAGGAATATGCTTATTTTATCAAATCAGAGCCGTGCTGCACCCAGGACCTGCTGAGAGGTGCCAGTGCTCATGGGGCCCGTGTTCAGTGGCACAAGGACCCCACAGACCCCCCTGAGTGATAACCTCAGCTTCACCTCAATGCCATCCCCTCTGGGGGACTTTTTCCAGCCTCCAGCAATGAGATGAACACAACAATTAAAGCTGTCTTATTGTCAACCAGTATAAATTTACACATTGCCCACGTACAGAGCTAGTCCCTTCCTGGATCTTGGTCCTCAGTCCTTAATTTCAAGGATTAGGACCCGCTGTGCTGCACAGTTAAAGGGATTCCTTGTGAAGAGCATTTTGGATCAAGCTGCCACAGACAGAGTGAGCAGTGCATTTGTAAAATCTGTAAGTGTTCAACTTCTGGCATAACTTGGTCTCTGACTGGATTCTGGAGATTGTTTTTGTCCTTCAAGTTGAGGTTCACACATCTATTTATCATTTCCCTGTAGGTTTTGAGGAGTGTAAGACAGTTATTTTTTCCTGCTGCAAAACATTTGCCAAAGGTTTTTGACTGACAATGGGTTTTATTAGTGCAGCCGTTTGCAGGCAATACACGAACCAAAATTCACCATTTAATCGTTTCAAGTCATTCACCCACTTCTAACAAAGCCTAGTAGTATCCCATGTTAGGGTTAAAACTTTATTCTTAGAACTGAAACTTGGCTGCCAAATATAAACTTGAGCCTAATCCAAGATCTTTCTTCAAAAATATTGGTTTATACAGCTGACTGTGCTAAGTGGGGATGGAAAGCTCTTATGTTGAAGGAGGTCCTTACTACTTTAAAGCAAATTTACCAGCAATTCCTTTGCTGTATCTTTCCCTGTTACATTGCTGGTCACAGCTAAAAATACATGGGCCATTTTTTTCCATCCTTCCCTGGGGCAGTAGGTGAGGGCAGTGAAATGATCGGGGGTTTTCACAGCTGACATCCTGTGTGTCCAACCACACACTTGCCTAGGAGCAAGGCTGGCTGAAGAAACAGGACCAAAAATAACCCATGGAGTATGAGCTGAAGATAAACTCCTAACTTGTGGATAAAGGTCCATTACAGCACAGAGAAGATGCTGCTCTCCTCAGAAGAACGGGATACACCCACAGCTCCTGGTGGCATTCAGTCACATGGCAGCTGCTCCCTCCTTCTTCTCCTCCCTTCCTCCCCCTCTTCCTCCTTGCACTGGGGTTTAACTTGACCCTGCCTTTATCTGTCCTTTAGATCCATCTACAACTGTGGAGAGAAACAAAATCTTTTAGTTTGGAATAGACCTTTAAGGTAGAATTTCACTGATGAGTCCACACCAAACCAGGTCCCTGTGCTCAGACCTTCACTTGTGCTCGGCTGTGCTGCTCATCTGCAAAATATAAAAGCAAAAAAAAAATCAAAGGTGAACTTAGCTCTGGGCTGGGGATTTCTACTCTGTGACTATTCAGAAACATTTGCACATATTTTCTTCCACCCTATTCCAGAATTGACAAAGGAAGTGTAAATAACCATTGTGCTGCATATTAATAATAACCAAAAAGAGCTAAAAAGTTTGGGTGAATATTAATAATTATTAGTATTTCGACTTTCTTAAGTGGAAGTTCCTTCTGTGAAGAGCTACAGCTCCACCTCAGTCTTATTACAGAACTGGAATTTAATCTCCAGGTTTTCAAACAAGAATGTGCTTCCACATGGAATCACAGAATGGTTTGGGTTGGAAGAAACCTTAAAGCTCATCTCATTCCACCCCCATCCATGGGCAGGGACACCTCCCACTGTCCCAGGCTGCTCCCAGCCCCAGTGTCCAACCCAGCCTTGGGCACTGCCAGGGATCCAGGGGCAGCCACAGCTTCTCTGGGCACCCTGTGCCAGGGCCTGCCCACCCTCCCAGGGAACAATTTCTTCCTTAAAACTGTTACAAATCCACCCTTTTCCAATGTAAAGCCATTGCCCCTTGTCCCCAGTCCCTCTTCAGCTCTCCTGGAGCCCCTTTAGGCCCTGCCAGGGGCTCTGAGCTCTCCCTGGAGCCTTCTCCAGGTGAGCACCGCCAGCTCTCCCAGCCTGGCTCCAGAGGGGCTCCAGCCCTGGAGCATCTCCATGGGCTCCCCTGGATCTGCTCCAGCAGCTCCAGGTCCTTCTGTCCCAGAGCTGAGTGCAAAGAGCCAGTTTGACCTTGTGCTCTTCCCACAGTATTTAGTGCATGTACTCGAGACAGGATCAAAGGAGACATTAGTGTGGTCTCCATGGCAGCCTGATTAGGGTGAGTTTGTTCCCCTTTTTCTCACATAAGGTACTTATTACTAGAAAATAGCGTTGTGCCCCTGAGGAGAAAAGTGGCTTTGCTGTGTGTGGCAGTACAACAGGTCATCCTGATCACACTGGCCATGGGAAATTCACTGTATTCTGTCATAGTACCACAGGCTGTGCTCTTAAATAACCATGACTGCTTAAAAGGTTTTCATTCCTGTCTCATTAAACAGGAATTTCTCTTTCCTGCACCCTGCTTCTTTCTCCTAGTTATCAACAGCCAGCTGAAGCTGAGAAAATGCTCTTCTACTCTTTATTTCCATAGTCCAGTACGAGTGGGAAATGAGGACATTTGCTTTAATAAAGAACTACACTGGAGAGCTGCAGATTTGTCTGGGAACCTTTTTAGCAGCTTTGTGAATTTATGGACCACAAAGGAAATCAACAGAACTGGTGATTAGAGCTTATGAGATTTATTGGTTTATAAACTGTATAAATCCAATAAGGTTTACTCAATATTGCAAGGAAATGACCCATTGGTTTTACCTGATAAGCAAAGTGATCTGTAAGCTAAACTGGTCACTAAATATCTCCCTGGTTACTCCTAAATTGCACCCATGGAATGCCAGACAATGGATAAGCATCCTAAGAAATGAAAGCAGCAGATTCCATCCTTCAGTATTGCAATTCAGTAAGAAGCACTGTCCTACATTGCTCTCCACAGCTCTTAAGCATGGATGAGAAAACCACTAAAAGCATGAAAATGTGAATTTACTTGGCTCATGTACCTGATCCAAAGGTTTAAGTGGCCAAGGAACCTCTCCTGTAACTGAACCCTCTGTTGGTGCCAGCTTTGCTCCTGCTCTGTGTCCAAAGACTCCTCCTGCACCTGGAACAAGACAAACACATTTTCTCTGTGCCCTTTGCAGAGGGGCTGTGGGGCAGCCACGGTGCAGCTCAGCTGAGGGAGGGCGACTTCTCAGCACAAACCAAATCCGTCCTTCCCAAGTGTTTCATGGTACCCGCACAGCTGAGTGCAGAGAGAGGGGGAATGCTCCCCCAAACCCACAGAGGTGCTTTTGATGAAACTGGGCTTTGGTGGTATTCCCATGAGAGCTGCAAAGACCCCTAGGATCTCTGGATCAACAAAAACTTGTGTTTCAGAGGGAAAAGCAAGTGTACCTCTTTCTGAAACAGCTCTAACTCGTGCCTCTTAACAAGCTCCTGTGTACGGGAGGTTGGCTGCTCAGCTACATGCACAGGAGCTCAGCTTTCCAAAGGTGAGAGCTTCCTAAGGCAGCAGGAACCGCCCCTGCTCCTTGAGAATAACAACCAGAGAGCCTCACACAGCTGCTGTTGTGAGGAGAAGAGCTGAGCTGGCTTCTGTGCCAGGGTTTCTATTCCCTACCACTCTAACCAACAGAGGGTGTGACCCTGGGGGTGTCCTGGGCAGGGCCAGCAGCTGCTGCTCCTTGTGGGTCACTCCCATCTCAGCTGATTCTGTGGTGCTGTGGTTCTGTGGTTCTGGGAACTGTTTTGTTCCCTTGTTTTCGGTACCTGTCAATCCCTTCCTCTTGTACCCACTGAAAGCATACTGGCACCTACAATTTTAATAAAAAGTGAGCATTCTGCCTCACTAGTCCAGGGTAGGAAATACACTGAATGACCCTTCAGAGTGAAGTTGTTTCTGTGCCAGAAACCAACAGTCCCAATGCAGGACAGACTGAAGAGTGAGAACCCTCTGGAGCCGAGCAGCAGGAATTCAGACACCCATTTTCTCCCTGGTAGCAGTTAAGCATCTTCACTTTATCTTAACATGATCAACAGGTTTCTGTAGAAATTCCTCTAAATTCTCAGCAGAAAAGTTAGTTTTACTGCCTGAAGGGAATGACCCTCAATAAAAGCAGCCAGTGCTTGCAGAGGCACTTTGGGGCAGTAGAATGAAAGCTCAGCTCCTTCGCGCTGGGCTGATGTTTGAAGGATGCTCCCTGGAAACTGAAACACAGGCAGGCAGCTGCCACTGCTTTGGAGAATGAAGACTTCTCATTTATAATTCATAGGAAATAAATACCCACCCTGAGTGGTTTAGAAGAGTTACTTTGTACCTTTGTAACAAGGAGGGGAATTTCAGATGAGGGAATTTCCCTTGTCTTGTAATAAGGGGGGAAAAGCTTTCTTATAACTGAGGCTGATTTCAGAGTTTTGAACTTGTAAAATAATTAAATCCATTCCCTGTAAGTCTGAACCGATTTTTAAATAAATTTTTACTGTAAATACTGCTGAAATACAGCAGCTGATAGGGCAGGGTTACAGCGGAAATGCAGCAGGGATGTGCAGTACAGCATTTTCTGTCGAGGCTTGGTACTGAGCCCTGCATAGAAATCAAACTGAAAACAAACATTAAAAAAAGAACATATAAAGTGAAAAGAAGAATTTTCAGTCACTTTTGGAACAAAATATCCCATCTAGAAAAAAATTTAAAAATTACTGAAATCAGGTAGAAATATTGTGGTAGCTAATTTTAGAAACCTGTGGAAGCTTGAGGGGTGGCTATGTCCCGAGAGGTTTCCAGAAAAAATTCTAAAATAAGCTACTAGGTAGAAACTCCTTTAAGGTGATCTAATGAGCTTTTCTGGGGATGGGAGGAACTAGCACCTTGAATAAAAAGGTTCTACAAAGCAGACAAGAGTTTGAAGGGAAAACTGTGATGAAATTTTCATCCTGCTCACTGAGAAAAAGACCAAGTTTAGCTTGAATGCAGAGGATTCCAAGCGTGAGGGACACTCTTCCTCCTTATCCAGGGATCCTCACTGTGAAAAAAACCCTTAATTACTTAAAGAGAGTGTTAACCTTTTTCTAGCATATATTTCTGCCATGTCTGAATGAAATGTTCAGGAGAAACGAGAATATATTGATATCTTTCATTGGCACAGGATTCTGAACATGGTGATTAAGGAAGTTAATCAGGTGGAGTACAGTTTGGTTTATGTTTTGTTTCAGGAAAATTGTGTATTTCCCAGCAAAATCATCATTACTGTACTTAACCAACTGTTAAGAGTCAGGAGTTAACTCCTAACATTTAGGAGTTTTGATGCAGCAGAACAAAACTTCCCCTAACAGATATTCATTGATTCCCTTTTTTTATGAGTAGTCGTTTCCTTACAATGGTAATACCTACAAATGAAGCAAGTCTCTCCACAATACTTGGCACACGTTTCAGATGGAGCCTTTTGGAAAATCCTGTTTTGTTTAAATAGAAACTAAGAGAATATAATGCTATTTCAGAAGTATCCACAAGGGTGTTAGTGTAAATAGTTGTGAAATTCACAATAAAAACCAGACTTTATTATTAAAATGCATAGCTTGGGTTAAGGAAAGAGGCAGTGAGCAACAACTCCAGTTTGGCATGGAAGATCAAAGGAGGCTGAGCAGTGGATAAGAGGCAGGAAAGAAGCAAGTGAGTGCTTTGTCATTTCCAATCCAAGGTCCTTGCTACACACAACGTAACGAAAGGAGCAGCAGGGCCTCAGCTGATAATTCTGATGATGTTATGGAATTAATTAAGGCACACTGATTATTCCTAGGGCATCTGCTTTGGGCAGCCAGGTGTTCTTTGCCCAAACGGAACAAGAGTTGCCCCAACTGCTTCACCAGTGTGTCCCCAGGACATCAGCATTCTACTGAAGCCATTGAGGTGACTTTCCTATTTTTAGCAGCCCAGAAAGCAGATTCTGCCAGAATTACCTCAGCATTCAGGCACTTAGGGGAGCTGAAATTGCATTTGTTAAAATCTAAATCCTGGCGGTTCAAGTGTCAGACATTTACAGTGACGTGCTGATGGTTCTGAAAACTTGTCTCAACATCCCGTGCAGAATTTTTGCTTCCACGGTGGAAATGTGCAAATACTGACCCAGACCCAGAAACAACACCAGCTCAAAAGGGCCCAAATGAGACAAGTTTCCAGTCCAAAAGTAGTATGAAGAATGAGCAATGAGTGATTAGATAAACCAACCAAAAATGAGAATAGAGCTACTATACTCAAGGAATGTAAACATGAAGCATATTTTTAAACCTTTTTCCATCCCCAGAATGGTGCAACACCTTAAATAAAGCAAATGCTCTGCAGCTAAAGGGTTTGGAAGGCACCATATTGATCTTTTCAACTGGTGCAAAAATGCATTTATATTGCCAATTTGCTGTTAGCAGCTGGCTCAGTAAACCAGCATTGATCTCCTGGCACTCTGTTTGGGAAGTTAGAATATATTCCCAGATCTACACATGGATACACATTTTCATTATTTATGTGCCTAAAAAAATAAATATATTCAAGTTTCCATTTTACAGAGGTAGGACTAGTTGGTCTGCCAGAAATCTGCGATGAGAAAATTCATTCTCAACTCCACTGGCACCTGAGTTCAAGTGAAAACTCAGGTAATTCAAGTGTAATTCACTCTGACATTTTGGATGGTCACCTATTTAGATCAAAGATTCCTCGTTTTGCCTGTGCAGTTGGGAACCCAACAAGGCTTACATTCCCTGTTGAGGCATTTCCATGGGAAACTAATATAACAATAATACTTCTAATACTAGTACTGGTATTTATCTTGGGCTGTAGAACCCCCACATCACATCAGGTCTTGCTCTGAGGTAAAACGAAAGAGGTTCTTTTGAGTTACTTGTAGACTGCCTTCTTATAGAACTGAGGGTTAGGCATCTGTCCAGGTGTAATCATGTGTGCATCTCAGTCTCAACACATCTTTTGAACCTGGTGGACGATTTCACATAAATTCCAGAATCTAATACCATCAATAAGTTAAATTTATGAGGCCCTTGCCCAACAGAATAAAACCCCCAGGCAGCCCCTGGGCAGCAGAGTGTCCAGTCACGGTGTGAACAGCTCCACACCAGCTGCAGAACACTCGGGGCTGGATGGCAGCTGCAGTCACCCAGAGCAGGACAGGCAGCTGGAACACTCTGGGAGGAAGGCAATGAAAAGCTGGTGAAGGGCACCAGAAAATCCTAGGAAACACTGGAAGGATCTGGGGAATTGCAGTGGGAGATGTGGGAGATAGGGGAGGGCTGAAGATGGTACAGTGAGATGAGATGGGATATGAGATGAGATGGGATGGGATATGAGATGGGATATGAGATGGGATGAGATATGAGAGGGGATATGAGATGAGATGGGATGAGATATGAGAGGAGGAGGATTTGTGTTTATAAACTGGTGCCTTTTTGGCCTCCCCAGCTGTGGGTGAGCACTTGCCCTGCAGGTTGCAGGTAAACAGGGAGGTAGGGAAAGGACAGGAAATGAGCTCCACTCCACAAGCACAGGAGGGAGACCTTGCAATCAGATCTCACCTTTTCAGCACCAGATCGTGCCCTGTCTAGGTCTGTCTCCCATGAGGATTTTCTGGTGTCTAATAAGCACACTCTCCTGCTGCAGCTTTTGGAAGTGCACAATCAGCACTTCCTGTGGCATGTCCCTCCCAAGTAATACAGTTTTGTATCCAATTTTGACCTTTTAAAACTTGCTTAAAATCCATAACCTACAGGAGGTGAATAGGTAGACACCAAAGTTAATCAACGTCTCCCAGCTAGAGGGAGAACATTTGTTTCTCTTGAAGGTCTATTTTGGTCATCTGCATTACTTCTTACTCTAATAATGTCTTTCCAGTACAAGGTACGTTTATTGCCATCCTGCCTGTACACCCAGTGCCTGAAAAGGAGAACATTTTACACACATGTAATTTAAAGACAAAGAGCACTCATTATTTATTTCAATGAGAAAAAATCGCATTCATTATGTGCATCCTAAAAGCTGTAGATTTACAACCCTTCCAGATAAAATCACATCATCACTGAAAAAAAAGATTTCCAAACATCTCCCTTTTCTTGAGCAGAGCAAGCATTAGCAGACGAGCCCTGAGCGAGCTTAGCGGCGAGAGCGTTTGTCCGTCTGCTCTGGGAAAAGGATCCTTGCCACGCAAACTGGAACTTTGCCTTTTCCCTGCAGTCTCCCTGGCAGCCAGACACCCCGCCTTTGGCTGCTCCCCATCACCCCCTTGCCTTACTAGGCAAAGTGTTTTAGGCATCCAGAGAGGGCACACACACCCTGCTTGGCTTCCTCGTGCTGCTTTCCTGCAAAAACTGCCAATTTAAACAGTTCCTGTTCTTAGCTGCATCCACCGCGCCGGCACAGCCGACGCGCCAAATGTGCAGGGCACAAAATCATCTTCAAATGTGGTTAAAAGAAAATGCTCAGGTGTTTCAGGTGGTCAGAGCCTCATCCGAGGGAGCCCTTCCCTTCTGCCCACATCACGTGGCGACAATGCACAGGTTCTGAAAGGTGAAACAGTCCCCTGGAGTGCGTGTGGTGAGTCAGTAGTTCTGCCTGCAAAGAGTGAACATCACACATGGAATTAGAGCTCAGGAATTCTTGGGTAAAAATATCAGCAAAAAGCCCTTATTTAGTAAGCAAAGCAGAAGAAGAAAGACTAAGAATGTACAAAAATAGGAATAAATAGAAATCCAGTCATGCTAAACAGCGAAGTCACTAAAATACCTTGCACTTGGAGGCTGGCAGTGTGTTTATATTATAATTATAGCTGGAGTCCCAACAGGTACAACGAGAGTAGAAATAGCACGGGAGTAGAGACTGAACCCTCACCACACATTCTCAAAACCAGCACATCCTAAACAGATCAAGGTCATATTTTTGGAAAAAAACCGCCTCGAAATCACTTTGAAACACACCTTTGGACAAAATATTGTTTGCACACCACTTAACAAATATGAACCTCACCAGTAGAATTCTCTGTTCAAGCCAGAAGTTTTTTGTTTGGAATTTACCTGAAGAAGCCATGAGAAGAAGACACCGCTGTGGCAAATACTCTAAAAATGCCTCAGAGAAACAGCAATTATATAAATACTGTGTGCAAGGCAGCAGAAGGCCTGAGTTACTTTGATTATTGAAGCAAAATCTTCCTGTGGCCACAAGAACTGCCTGTGCGAGCAATTTACAAGATACATCATTGACATATTTACATATTGATCTATTTGCACTTAATTTGCATGATATGTAAATGAAAAATGAAAATTTAAATGCAAAAAAAAGCCCCAAGTCTCTACATTTTGTGTTTTCAAATGTTTACATAGAAGTCCCAACACCACTGCTACAGGAACTAAGAGCCGGATTTACCTGTGCATTCAAATTTAGGAAAAATCCTCCGTTTCAAATATTAAGGAAAATCCTCCGTCTGTGTTTAAAATTACCAAGTGAGGCAAGTCTCTAAAACTGGGCAATGAACGAGCCTGAGCAAACCCTTTTTGTGTAACAAATCTCTGTCTCACAGATGATGCTGTGAGCAAACCATGAGTAGGAGAACTGCCCTTGCTCCTCCTTATCCTCCTGTCCTCTGGCCAAGCACTTGCTTAGGCAGAAATCCGAACTGGGAAGGCACTGAGGATGTAAATGCAAGGTTCCTTTCCAGCTGGCCAGGGCTCGCTGCCACTCCCAGAAAGGGCACCAGAACCATGCAAAACCAGAGGCAGGCTGCATGCCAAGGGCTGCTGCAACCCCTCCCTGGGCTTCCCTCCCTCCTCCTGCCAAAACCCTGCCATGGGCAAGGAAACCTCACACGGGGAAAGAAACTTCACATGGGGAAAGAAACTTCACATGGGGAAGGAAACTTCACATGGGGAAGGAACCCTCACATGGATCAGGAACGCTCACACGGACCAGGAACCCTCACACAGACCAGGAACCCTCACATGGACCAGGAACCCTCACATGGATCAGGAACGCTCACACGGACCAGGAACCCTCACACAGACCAGGAACCCTCACAGGGACCAGGAACCCTCACATGGACCAGGAACCCTCACACGGACCACGAACCCTCACACGGACCAGGAACCCTCACATGGACCAGGAACCCTCACATGGATCAGGAACCCTCACATGGACCAGGAACGCTCACATGGATCAGGAATGCTCACATGGATCAGGAACCCTCACATGGATCAGGAATGCTCACATGGATCAGGAACCCTCACATGGATCAGGAACCCTCACAGGGACCAGGAACCCTCACACGGACCAGGAACCCTCACATGGACCAGGAACCCTCACTGCCCACCAGCAGCTCCCTGGGAGGGGCACCAGGGTCAGGGCAGGAGCCCACCCTGGGCCAGGGAGGGTTTGAACCCTTGGGTGCCCAGGTGACCCAGCCACCACCTCCCTGCCTGGGCCCGCAGAGCCCTCAGGACAGCCAGGCCAGGCGAGGGGCCGTGGCTGGGCACTGGCAGCATCCCCACCCCTCCCCTGCATCCAGCAGCAATCCCATCCCCTCAGCCACGGGAAACGAAACCCTGCCCTGCGCTGCCGGTCAATATTCAGTTTTGTAGCTTTGTAAGTTATTCCAGGCAATTTCTGGTGAGCAGCTTCAATCCAAGGGTCCCAAATGGCAGGAGTTATCAGCATAAAAAAGCGAGCAGTCAAATAATCAGACATCACATCACAAGTTAGTGGGTCCCCAGACTAAGAAACAAATTACTGGTTAAATGTAAATGTTCACAACTGAGTGAATTTTAGTTCATAATCAGTCAAAGCCCCAAATCACCCATTGCATTTTATAAATAGCTGTTTAAATTTGTTACTTGGGATTTATTATAGAAATGGGAAAGGAAGAAGGAATTTAAAAATCAATGTAAATGGCAGATGTAAATTTTAAAGTACTATATTGGAAACATTGTAAGAGCCTTAATTAAAAAAAAAAAAAGCCATCCCCTCAAAATACTTTAATCTACTCAGGTTGTGATGCATGCGTGTGGTAACAGCAACAAACAATTTAATCTACTATAAAATCCCTCAAACCAAGGCAAAGGGTTACCTGCATCTCTTACTCATTACAGTGGAGAGATAATGGTTTGTTGACCCACTTACAAAACCAAAAGGATTAATTCTTCTTTGTATTTTAGGGCAAAGACAGGGATGACAACAAGCAAGGGCCGGCTGCTGTCTGCAGGCTCTGCTCTGTCGGAGATGGGATGGAAATTCCTTTGTGCTCCTGGCACACAGGCTCGGAGACACAGAGGAAGGCAAGGATTGATTTAAAGCCTTCAGAGAAACTGAGATACATAAAGGCACGCCAGTAAGAAATAAAGACTTAACCTTGAAGTTTTAAAATGCTTTAAAAGTGCCTTAAAACATATAGTAGCTGAACTAGTCGGTAACCAAAGCATCCTTTTCTCCAGTTCAATGATACAGTTATCCACAGAATGATAGAGTTACCCGTGGTTTGACTACCCCTCAGTCAAAACACAGACATAGCATAACGTAGTTAGATAGAACAGTGGAACATGATAAATTGAAGGATAGAACACATAATCACATGCGTGAGTTTTATGTAAAAAACACTCATATTCGTTTCAAGAGAGGACAGGTGCAAAACTGTCAATACAGAACCGTGTCAGTAGTTAATTGCACAATGAGCAAATATAATGCCTTAGAATTCTTAGAAAAATTTGGAATGCAGCATACTACACCCAGAACGCAGCAAACCACACCAAGAGAAGAATGAAGAATGAGGAACACCTTAGGAGAACGCTGCCTCTAAATACCTAGTGCTGCTCGTGCCTCACGCTCCTATGGACTGCTGGTTTTCACCCTTGCGAGACTGACTGTGCTGCCTTGCAATAAACACCCTTTTGCCTCAGATGAAGGCTCTTTCTTTCTCTCTCTAACCCAAATAACCCATGATGGACCTCGGCACTGCTCCTGGCAGGGCCTCAGTTGGGAGCCTGCTGGTTCCGACCCGGCCCAGGGAGGGGGAGCTCCCTGTCCCAGCCGGGGCAGCCCGGCACTGGGATCACATTCCCAGTTACCCCACACCGCCAGAGCCTCCTCCCCAGCCCCCGGCTGGGGCTCGGGGTGCCCCTGTGGGTGGCTGTGAGCTCAGGGATGCTCCAGAACCACGGACTGTGTCCCATGGGCCGCAGCTGGGGGGAAATTCCCTCCTGGGGGCTAGGGACAGCACAGGAAAACACCCCAAGCTGTGAACTCCAAAGGACAGCTCCCAGTACCCACACCCAGGAGCACCTGCCTGGGAACTCCTTGGAAAGGGGGGTTTTGGTGGGTCCCTGTGCTCTGGGGGCCTCGTTTCAGACATGTCACTGCATCCCAGGAGCTGCTGGGATCATTGCAATGACTCTGCCAGCCTGGCAGAGCTGCCAAGGGCTCAGGAGCTGCAGCAAATGCCAGAGGCAGCTGGGCACACACAGGCTCTTCATCTCCAGAGTCCTCCTCACCACACCTTCTGGAAACAGTGTGATGTCAGTGTTTTCTGTGCAAAATCCCATCAGCCAAATGCCTGGATGCTCCAGGTCTTTGGTCAAGCTGTTTCTGAGTGCTCTTCCAGAAATAGTACATGGGTTTATTGACTGTGTAGCAGTCCACATTAATTTGCCAAGTGCCATTACATAACAGCAATTAATTACATTATTTCTTCATTACTAGCTGTGAGCATAGACTGTTTCCACAGAATGCATTTCTGTAGCTCTTCTCAGTAGCTCTGAAGGGAAGATAAATGAGGGCAAGCAGAGTGCCTAGATTAACAACAAATGATAAATCCAAGAATCTTCATTGAAGCCAAATTAAACATTCTGTTGTAGGCCTTGACCTAATCCCAGGTACTGGTTATTTTTCTTCTACTTTTTTATTAAAGAGATTTTTTAAAAGATCAAGGTCTCTCATGAGAATAGGCTGAACTCTTCCTTTAGACATACCTTCAAAAATTATCTTGCAAGTTGTGGATAATTTCAGATGGCTTCAAAAGTTGCTACTAGATTTCCTGGAATCAGGATTTAATTCTCTATTTAAAGAGAAAAACTCATGTTGTTAAGAAGAGTGATTTATCTACCTTTTAAAAACTACAAGCTATATGTGCTTGTAGAGAACTCCAAATGTTATTGACAGGACCTGGTCCTTGGGTTTAACTTTTAAAAATTTCTTTAGCTGTTCTTGCATTTCAGTACACTGATGTGTCCAGAAGATGTGTGTAAGGCATGCGTTGCACACCCTCCTGGCACACACACTGTGCGCTGTGCTTTGTTGTTTTATCAGACTTGCACCACCTTTCGAGCACTTGTAAAGAGCAGTCAGCGCTGAACTGAATTAAAGTATTTATCTAATCTTCTCTGGTTTTGCGGCCTTAGAATCTCCTGAATTTCTTTCTTTAGAGCTTTGTTTTCTCTCTCTACTTCTTCCCGGTAAAAACTGATCTCTCTATCTCTAGGATCCAGCCTCCTGTTCCAGAAAAACCCCTGTGTGTTCTATCTCAGACACAAAATCAGTCGTAAACGACTCTGACCTCTTTTACCCCTGTATCAGTGTCCGAGAGAAGATGTGCCAGATGTCTGAGATGTGTCATTATTCCCTCAGGGAATCTGACCTATCCTACAATGAAACTGAGACCGCACGAGAAGGACCCAACTCTGTTTTCAGGGACAATGAACTCACTGAACAGACTCAGACTCTTGGACAGGAATGTGTGTCCATACTGGTGTGGCTGGGGGCAGCATCTGGCCAAAGACCTGCTCTCCAAGTAACAGCTTTGCCAGTTGATTACTAAGCTGGGTGCTAAACTGAGTCTCTCCTATGCTCTAAAAATGCTTTTGGCCCAGGTAGGCTGCAGGTATGTCTGGTGTTGGTGTTCATGGCATCTCTGATGCACTTGCTGAGCAAAAGCTTCTTATTCAAAGTCACTGTCAGGTCTGTTCATCCACAGGCAAAATCCCAACCATGAGAGGACATCATCATGGAAGGAAATAGGTCCACACATGCTTGTTAAGTCACTTAACTGTGTAGCTTTGAAAAAACCCCTAAATGTCTGCAGCATCCCTGCCCTTCACACACGCCCTGGGCTGAGCTGGGGTCCTCCAGGATCATCGCTCAGCCCTGCTTACCTTCCATATCACAGTTTGTTTATTTCTCTTGTGCAGCCCTTTTAAAAGTGTCCTTCTTTTGGCTGGTCTCACAGTTGATTTTATTATATTCATGAGAATTCCAGCCCACCCTGACCATCACAGCCCTGTGCCCTTGCAGCCAGGAGTGCCACCTGATCCCTGTCCTTGCTCTGCTGGGTTTGCTCGGCGGTAAAACACTTCCAACACCTGATACACAGGACTGCCAAACTCTGTCAAAACAGGACTTCCTGCTCTGGGGGAGTTCAATATCATTTCCTCAGTTCAAATCCAAAAAAGAATTATGCATACAGAAAGAAGAGGGGGAATTTTTAATGTTCCCTCCTGTCTGTAAGCTTCTAGGGGTGTGTGACTTTTCTCCTGCTCAGAGTTCATAAGGGATATACAGATAAGGCTCTCCTAAGACACACACACACACAGAGCATTGCCAACACCAGATTTTGTATTAGATATTGAATTAAACTGGCTGTGTATTTGGGATATCTGCAAAGGTGCAGACAGAACTGTGTCTGTGTAACTTCAAACAACCATCCCTGTGTCCCAAAGAGCCATCCTAAGGTGACTTTAAAACTTTCACTGATTCACATGAGAGGTAATTGAAATTTGTCCCTATTCTAATTAAATCCAAACCAGGCCAGAAAAAGCCTATTTGGTGACCTCTGTACTTCGGTTGCTTTTCCAAACAGCAAAAAGCAATGTTGCAGTTGACAAAAAGGAACTTATATGGAGCTGTTTTGGTGGAATGGGCAGTGATAGGACAGGATTGAAGGCTGAATAACCTGATCTTTCTCCAAGATGGCATCTCAGGCAAAGCTTTTAGCATAGGGGCTGTCAGCACAGGGGAGCTTACTCTGATCCTTCTTCTGTCATAGGAGTTATTCAGCTGACACCAAGCAAAATTTACCCACCTAGTCCAAAAAAAATACAAAAAATCACTTTGTAGGTGTAAGCACATTTTTGGGCATGCTTGCTGTAAACAATTCTGCGAGGTGTTAATTTGATTTCCAGGACATGAAACAAATATAATGAGAACAGAGTTAGTAGGTACAGAGCTCAGTCAGAACAAGCAGAAAGTGTATTCCCTATGGAAAAATTTGGGGTGTCTTATTTTGACATGTCAGCAGTGAAAGGAAAAATCCTGGGATTTATGACAGCAATGAATGCAGAGCCTGCAGTCAGAAGGCCTGGAAAATCTGTCGAGTGCTCGAGGGGAAGTGAGACAGTGAAATCGCATGCACTGTAACAATCCATACAAATTAGATAAGCAAATCCTTATTTTTAGCATTTGTCCTGCAGCAAAGACAAGGGAACAGCACATAAAATACTCAGAAGGAAAGCAGTAACCTAATCTAATCCAGGGTACATTGAGAGTCAAGTTCCAGAGGCAGGAGATGCTCATGGAACTGAAGAACAGGAGCTCCTGTAACTGAAGAAAAATTGTGATAGGCAACCAAACAGGGAAGAAGAACCACATTTTTCTGTCCCTGCCTTGCTGCTCCAGGAGTGGTCTTGCAAAATGCCAAGGGTCTTTTTCTCCAAACTGAGGGCCAGAGTAAATCAAAGGCCTCACTTGCCCAGAATTATGAGAGTAACCTGGCACTTCAGTCTCAATAAACTCTCATGAAAAGTGGAATGGGGTTTAGGACAATAAACCTCAGCGGATGCAGGCCTTTGGTACCATAACGTAAAACTTGGGTTTAACTGAAAACCGGCACCAAAACAGTGATTCTGACTTCTTTTCAACCATCTGGAGACCCCTGATATTTTTAGTTTTCCCTGTTTTTCTGAGAGAGGCCTAAAGATAGAACAACTCTGTAGCATAGGGAATATGGAAATCAGCCTCGAGCTCTTTCACTCTGACATATTTAAAGCAAAAAGGATGAATAACACACATTTCCATACCTCCTTCCTGAGAGGCTGCCTGAACCAGGAAAGGAGCCACCACTACAGCCTTTCCTCTCAAGGAACCTTTCAGGACAAAAAAGGGAAACCCGCTCTGTTCTCTGGGTAAACAGGCAGAAGGAGCATCCTTAGCAAGGGGAACCAGAGCTGTGGAATCTGAACGGAGAGATGATCCCTCCCCTGCCTGCAGAGAACGAAATCTACTGGAACACATTGTGTGAGATCCAGCTGCTCTCCATCACTTCCCCAAAAACCAGCACACAGCTGCCTGCTCGGCGTGGCACTCTCCAGATCCCTTCTGCTGCTCTTCCAGACTCTCCTGCAGCACTGGAATACAAAGTCTGCTCCTGAGATGAGGTGCCAAAATGTTAGGAATAGATTCACATAATTCTACAACAGTTGAACCTCTTGTGGAAAAGGGGCATAAGTTATATACTGTATAAACACATATAACTGCATTTTATATTTTTCAATATATTGGAGAATTTAAGATGTATCTCCCATGGTATAAGAGAAGATAGCATATATGGTCCTAGGAGCTTATCTTGTTCAAAATAAATAAAATATGATCTACACTTGTTCATGGTATAAACAGAGCTAAATTGTAATTTTCTCCACTGATCCAATTCTGTTTGTAAGTAAGGAAAGCAATTAAAGATGCCATTAGCCTGGTGATGAGCACGTTTCCATCCTCCACGTGATTCTTACTTAAGCATCTGTGTTCTTTTGAGCAATCCTGTGATTAAATTAATGATCTTTCTGAAGATAATCTCCTAATTTCTGCTTGCTTATTCTCTCTGAAAATTTTTTTTGTCTGTAAACTGAAAACAGTACCATTAAGTGTTTGTAGCCTAAAGTAAAGCCACATTTTAGAAATTATATAAATTGTACCTGTTGAATTTTGTTCTGTACTCAAGACAAAGGTTTTTGCTAGAATTGGCCAAAGAGATTTTCAAAATCTTGCTGCTTCAGGCACTGGAGGACAAAAAGGAAACACTTTGTATAACTGCATTTTAAGAAATCTGAACAACAGCAGTAAAAACATTTCCCAGAACAGGATCTCCTGGAGTGGGAGCCACTGTGACCCACACACTGCTTGCAAAAAAAAGTCTAAGGAAACCCTCTGTCCTTGACTTGGAACAGACCAAAACACAGCAGCTCTGGGAAAGACTGGGGTGTTTTGTCATCACCCTTTTTAAAAAGATTGGTTGCAATAGCAGGGGGCTAACATAATTAGAACCAGTGAGGGAGGGGTAAGAGCGTAACCTAAAAGAGGAAAGATGGGGATTTTCATGTGGGCTTGAAGAATTTTGTCATCTTTGGTTACTTAATGAAGTAACTGAAGCAGTTCTGCAGCTCATAACAGTTCTCTTTCAAAAATCCTACATGAGGGTACCAAGGGGAAAAAGAAACACAGTTCTTATTCTAAGAAAGAGTGAAGCACTTAACAGCTGGGGAATTATAAATGATACTCATTAATTAAAGTTCCTGGGAAAATACTGACATATTTTCCAACACTTTACAAAATCATTTGGGAAACCCAAAGATTCACCCTCATCATGGATTTATCGAGAACAAATTCTGTCAAGACTATCTAATTCCTTTCTCTCAAAGACAACTGGCCCCGGGAATAGAGAACAAGCAGTGGGAGTCAAATGTCTGGGCTCCAGAAAAGCCTTGGCTGTTGTCTCCTGGAATATCCACACAAGGAAGTGTCCTCTGGATGAGCTTCCTGCAGGACGTGTGCAAGGAAAGGATATTGAAACTCAGTGATTCACAGAGTAAACTGAAGGACTGGTGCCTGATTCTGCCCCAGAAAATCCTGTTTGTGCTCTCAGTGCTGACTTGAAAGATGGAATAGAGAGTGTCCTTATTAAATTTGCAAATGCCAGTTAGCTGAGCCTGCAAGTTCCCAGGATAAATTTGGAAAATAAATGTCTGAGAAGAGATGCGGGTCAATAGGAAGAAGTGCTTTACTGGTCCAAACAGAAATAGTCAACTGCAAAAATAAAAGGTGGGGGATGAATAATGAGGGAATATTAATGCTGAACTTGGGAGCCTCAGTGACTCACAAGCTGGAAATGAGTCAGCGAGCCAAGGCTTCTAATGCAGTCACAAAAAATGGGAGCCTGGGAGGTCTAAATGAACGTGAAGGAACCTTGTACTCTACTTTGTAGTGGTGCAGCTTCTGGGCTCCAGTTTCAGAGCCATTCTTCAAGAAAGCTCTTGCTGAGATTAAGAAAATTCAATGAAAGACCTTTTAAATTCTATGCAAGATGGGATTGTCTGGTGTAGAGCATTGAAAACTGGGAGAACGATCAAATACTCCCCAGATGGACAGGAAAAGAAACAAGAGATTTAATTGCAGCCGAAAAACCCCAAAACAACAATGTTCAGGTTAGACATTAGAAAAGCTTTCCACGGATAACAGTGAAATTTAACAGTTGACCCTGGAATATTTTAGCCCCCAGCACTGAAAGTCCCTAAGGACAGCGAGGAGGAAAGGCACAGTGCAGTTTTCTTCCAGTGTGGCCGAGGGATGAAGCTGGTGATAAGATGAGACTTAAAAGAGAACAATTCTCTTTGACTTTCTAGAATGCCTGAGTCTCCAGCTGCTGATAAACCTCCATTCTGGAGCAATGAGAAGCCCATTTGTATGCATATTATTTGTTCTCTGAGATATCCCTGGACACGCCTGTTTGCTGGAGGAGGTTCTGTCCACACTGCCCCCACCATCTAATAGCTTTATTTAAAACATAATATCTCTCAATAACAATCTTTATTTATCTGATTTTAGGATATGGATAAGAATTATCCAATACGTTTACATTTTGCAAAACATAAATTACCTGCATAAATGCAACAAAGTGGGTATAAACTCAGTAGAGCAGTCTGAAGATATTTGGACTTGGTCAATATCTTGTGGAGTTTGAACAGACACAAAAAGGAAGCAGTAAACCTTTGTTATTCAAGTGAGAAGAAAAGCACTACAACATCTTTGTTTATTTTGTGAGTGACTTTACTTGAAGCAGATACTCTTTGAACTAAAATTTCATATATGGATAAAGCCTCAAGTGCCAGAGCTTTTCTTTGAAGTCAAAAGGGAAATTTTCTCCTTACATCATGCAGAACAGGTAAAAGCAGCATTGCAGCTGCACAAAATCTTCTCTGAAAACTTCAGTTTTAAATAACACCAGAAAAAAAACCCCAAACCACCAAAGTTGAAAATGTTAATGCTGTACATTCAAAAAACATCTCTCTATGTTAGATACTTCCTTGAATTTAACATAAAATTATTTCTTTTGTGCTTTCCTATCAGTTAGGTATCTTCAATAAACACAGTGACAGGTCGGTGTAAAAATGAACCATGTAATATCTCAATAATTTTCTCATTTCCCCTATATCCTATACATCCAGAAACACTAATTTAACCAACTCTTCACATATTAACATTTTTAGAAAAAGCCTTTCAGAAAAAACAGAAACCTATTTATTATAAGATGGCCTATTTGTGAGTTCATAGTGAGTTTATCTCTGTCATAGCTGATAGTCTCACAAACAGCCTATTTGTCTGGATTTTCCCACTAAATCCCTGGGACAGGATTCCAGTTGGGTTGAGAGCAGGTCCCTGGGGCTGCACTTGGTGACACACACACAGATTCCCTTCCTAAGGACTGCACAAGGAGGTTGGCCCACAGAAGAAATATTTTTCAGGAAGCTGCAGAAATGAGGAAAAATCCAGGAAGTGAGTCTCACTCCATTTCGCTGAAATGCATGCTGTTCATTTCAGAAGAATTTATTGAAATCACTTTACACTTAAATCTGTTTTAAAGCTACTCCGAATAACCAAGCTCCCAGCGAGTTTTGTTCTCTGGGTAAGGCTGAAATACTATTGTTTCACAGTAATAGGCAATCCCAAAATGATAAGCAATTTATCAGCTCAATCCCAAGCCCCTTTCCTGTGTGCCCCCAGCCCTGTTCCTACCACTGGGGTTGAAAAGACCGGGCATGCAGTGAGGGACCGACACCCCAACACTCCCAGCTTGCTGCACCTCCAGCACGGCTGCACATTACAAACAGCTCTGACAGCAACTGAACGCTTGCCACGCAATCCCCCCAAAAGTGTAAGAGTAGAATACAGGAAAATCAAATAAAGGTGATGAGGTACAAATCGAGACTGTTAAAATACACGGGATTTGGGGTTTGACTTTTCATGTCCATTAGAGGTTTCTGTTAACTGACAGATTCTTTTTCTCTGGAGAGTCAAGTGAAATGGTTATTTATGGTCTGATCATGGGTCTAAGCACAGGTAACTGGAGGAATTAACTGGGCTACTTACCCAGGATCTGATCTTCCTTTCTAATTACTAAGCTAACAATATTTCCAAAGAAAACAGGGACTTTACAATCATGGCTCATTGAGTGAAAGAAGAAATCCATGCTGGCTTGGGTCCAGCTACAAATAGAACCTGGCTGAACGACAGTCTCAGCACAGCCAGAACTGGTAAAGAACAGCGACAATCTCTGATGTCACCATTGCTGAAGACACTCAGCAAAACACAGAAAGACTCAATGTGCTATAAATGTGATGCAGACTCCCCAGGCTGGGTATAATAACATCAAAAAGAGAGGCTTCGTTTCAGTAACCCTGGTTAACCCTGGTCTCTTTTAGCACTAATGAATTTTTAGTGCCCATTCTTGCCTCATGCAGGAAACCTTTCATGTGGTTACAGCAACCAGCTGAGCTTCTTTGAGAAATCATATGCCAGATAAAGTGGAAAAGATTCTGTTCCAGTTAGATACCAGCCTGTTGGCAGCCACGGGCTATTTTGGGAATCACACTTCCAATACTGCACATCAAGCCAAGGTATTGACTTCTGCCAAGGATACAGCTTGATGGGGCTTTATAAGCACTCCGGGTTTTCTACCAAGACATTAAAAAAACTATTTCTGTCAAGCTGCTTGAATCAAGATTATAGGAATTCAGGGGATTCATTATTCTGTAGTGAAGAATATTTAATGCACCTGTTCATAGGATTTGGATGTAATTCAGCAAGGTACTCTAACCAGTCTTTACTGCTAATATATATTTCATGATACATGCATATGCCTTGCTGAAGGAAAGCCCAAATTACTGAGGATAAACTTCTATGTCAAATTTTTGATAGCAGCTTTTCATTTTACTGCTTGACCAAACTGGTTTAGTGCTAAGAGTCAAAGCCTGATGCTGGGGAAGAATTCCAGCACCTTTGCAGGCCTCCAACCTTCTAAAAGCTCCACTGCTGGAAGACGAGTTCTTCTGTGAGGCCTGGAAACGACGAGAGGGCTGTTTTCTATCAGTCTGAGTTCTTTATTTCCACAGATGCTCACCTACACCATTGCATTAAGATATTTTTCTCCATGTATTCTGAAATGTCCCTGCCTGTGGGTTGGCCCTGCTGAGCAGAGTGTGGCACTCAGGGTGTCCCTCTCCTCCCCTCACTTAGCACAGGTTTTCTCTTGTGCACAGCCTTCAGTTTTATTGCAACTTAATTAGGAATCAGACTTCCACATTTTTTTGTCAGCTTTGCTAAAATTATCCCGTGGCTATAAAGCATCTCCAAGGCAATACAATGATGTTATTGCTAATAGTGTGGTAATATAAATCTCATTTTCAGAAGAAGCTAAGCTAGACAGAAAATGACTGTCAGTGATTATAACTTCAGTGGAGCTCTCCTAGAGATTCAGCTGATTCCTCCTCATCTCAGAAAGCAGCTCTGAGATTAGACTCATGTCTTTCTTCAGCTGAGAATATCCAGTGATTGAAGTCACTGTCCTCAAAGAGAGCGTTTTTACCACCTTGTCTAAGAAATTCCCAGGACAGTGACCTTCAGAGTGTAAGATGTTTCTGTTGTTTGCAGGTTTTCCAGAGGCACTGAGAAAAAAACAGAAGGAAAAAAATCCAGTGTGTACCATGGGAAGGTCTGATGAAGACTTTCTGGATCTAGCCCCTATTCTCTTTTTACATTTTTACCTTACCTGAGCATTGGAAAATAGCTTAAAAGTCCCTAGAAAGTGTGTATCTGGATATAAAACCTCAACAGTGGCTGACACTCTAGCAAGTCTCAAATAAGTAGGTCCCATTTTTCTGCTATTTTTACTGAATTCATCAAAAATGCTCCTTTTCTGATTTGGAACAGGCTGGATCCAAAAGAGAGGGTTGACAGTTCTGACTTAAGGGCCAGTGCTAATAATGGCTCTACAAATGTTTCTTGGGGCTTCCAAACCTTAAGAATAATGAAGTCATTGTTTGATTTAGTTTTAAAAATTGTAAATCACACCCTCTTAAGAGACAAACTTGTACATCCTTTAATTACCCTTTCCTAATAGCTTAGAACTGTGCTTTATGTACAAGCTCTTCTTTCTAGAGGTGGGACTTCTACAGGAGTAATTTAAAATTGGTGGCTGATTCTCTTTGCACGTTATCAAAACAACACTGAGCCGTGAAAAATACCGAAATTCCTCCCAGCTGCAACCATGTGCCTGGAAGCTGCTTCCAAACTTATTTTTACTGTTTCCATCTATCTTGTAACACCACTGAGTCCTGCAGTTTTGCAGGGAAGGTCTCCTGTTCCCGCTTGAGTTGGACCCGTGCCCAAGTACACCAGTGTGAGGAGCAGAGGGATAAAGCTCTGCCCTCACTAAAACCAATGCCAGCAAGCTCAAGAGACCCATTAAAATAGAAACAGTATAGACAAGTGGTGCAGCCACCAAAAATTTTCCTGGCAGGGAAGGGAAGGGGTGCACTGGAGCTGGGCCATAAATGTCAGGCTCAGGATTCCCCTCCTGTAGTGATCTCATGGTAAATCCCTAAGAGGGGCTGCCATCTTGTGAAAATAATATTTCCCCTCATCCAGAGAGGGTGACAGGAATCCAAAATGACCTTCTTCTGCTCTTTTCTAACTTCTACAATTGAGTTGTTTCAGTGAAACCTTCAGAAAGCCGGGGTAGCGGAAAGAGTTTCCGCTTGTCCATCTCCCTGTCATCCTCCAGTTTGATTTATACTTCAGTTTAGGATTAAGTGTTTAGATACTTTGGTGTTCTGGAGAAAATAGATGAGAAAGGCTGATTTTTTTTCATTTCAGCTATTGGGAGTGTAGACTTTTGCAATTATTTGATGGGCTGACGGTAGAGAAGGTAGAGAATGTGATGACTCACAAAAGGGAATGAGAAGAAGCAATTGTCCTTCACAGATACAGTGAGGGAAATGACACAAAATGGGGTTGTTGAAATACAATCTCCATGAGATTTCCATAGTAACAGCAGAAACTAGTCCTGTGTACAGTTTCAGAAAGATTCACAAGAACAAACCTGAGACAGAAAACACCTCGAGACCACAAATCTGAGAAGGTCAAAAAGAGCCACCCTCTTCCAAAATGCCCTTCAAACATTGGCACCTAACAAAGGAAGCAAGCAAGCCATCAAAGAGACAGAAATCTGGACTCAGGTGCTGATTCTTGCTTTGCTGTTGTCTTCTCTCCGTGTTCCTGGCACCAGGTCTGGCAAGGCTGGGATGAGAAGCCTGGGAAGGAATGGAATCCTCCTTCTGGGAGCTGTGCCTTCCCTCAGGCACTGGTGGCTGGGGCAGTCTCCACGAGGCTCCTGCCTGTGGGAGCCCTGACACCTCTCCCATCAATCAGTGGCTGTGAACAGCACCCAGAAACGGGGTGAAGGTAAAGCTGCTCATTACTTACATCCTCATCACCCTCTGAGGGGCAAAGGCTCAGCTGTTCCACGGCAGGGACTCAACAGGGCCTGTACCTGAGGGCAGCCCTGCAGCCCCTCCCAGGCTCCCTGACCCTGCGGTGGGATATCCCACACTGGAGGCACCACCAGCCTCTTATGAAGGAGAGAGCAGCTCTCGTAGTGACTCAGCAAATAAAATTTTATTAGAGAACAGCTGGGGAAGGGGGCTCATCGACGGGTGGTCCCACACCACCCATGCTCCCTGTGGGCGCCGGGAAGGAGGAGCCCGCTCCGCTGCTCCGCGCTGGTATCCGCCGTCCACGGGAGAGGGTTCTGCCTGTCCTCGCCGAGGTCCCGCGGAGAAGAACCCCGGGCAGGCTGCAGCACGCCCTTTTATACCGTCCTTGGCCTGCTGGGATTGGTGCATTTTGGATCCTCTTCACGATTGGTCCTTTTCGAATTCTGGACCCTGATTGGCTCATTGCTCTAGGGGCGTGTCTTTGGTTTAATAAAACTGTTCGGTGGAAGGGTCCAGAAAACTTCACTGTCCCAGGATCCGCCATCTTGATTTCTAATACTTATTAACAATTAACAATTAACCTTACCAACATGAGCAATTAACATTGCAATTAACAATCAACCTTCAATTAAGTCATCACCCATATCAAGCCCAGGAAAAGGACTGGAACCAGTGGCTCGGGAATATCCTTCCTGCCTTGCTCCCCTCGGGCTCAGAAGTCACCTTGCAGCTGCAGGAGCTCCCCTGGCAGCCCCGGAGCGGTCTGGGCATGGGGAGCTGGGCTCTGGCGAGCGCTCGGGGACTTTAACGAGTCACCCTTCCCTGCCATCGGGGCCTCGAGATATTTATAGCCCCTACCAGATTATGCAAGAATTCCCAGAACACTGCAGACTCCGGTTATAAATTCTATCTGCGTAGCCTGGGGTATATCAAGAAATATTTTTTTAAGCCCGCTGTTAGCAGAATGAGCATCTTACAGTTAAAGCTACAGTAAAGCTGAGGTAAATTTGGATCGATTCTATAAAATAAGGAAGTCAATTTTGGGGTTTTTTTGCCAGGTAACTTTGATTACTTATCTTTTAAAATAGCCCAAAATGTTAGCTGCATTTTAAAAAGCCTGAAAACCCAACATAAATCCTTCATTTGATCGAAAAGTGAGATTTTTCTGATGTTTGAGACAGTATATTTTAGAAAGTGTGAGGGAAAATGAATTTGGAAAAGAATACCTGAATTTCAATATTTTAATGTCAATGTGCTTTCAAATTCTTGACAAAATACAGTACCTTGCTGCCCATTCAGCCATGGGATAGGAACTTTCCGTGAAATCTTATTTTGTCGTGCAAACATTACAAATTTCTTACACTTTCATGTTGAAAATACCAAAAAATAAATCTGGGACTTAAAATATTTCAGTGACATTTAAAAACCTAATAATCCACAAGAAAAGCAACTTAGCAGGAGAGTTACGTGGATATAAAATTAAAATATCTATCTCATTCAACATCCCTGTTTTCAATGCAAATACACTGTAAAAACCTGCATCGATTTCTTTTCCCTGACCTCTTATGCCATGTAAAATTGAAGTACTCTTATAATATGAAATAGGTCAGTGGGCAGAGCTTATTCTTAATTTTCAAATGGCTTGTCACTCCTGAAGCAGGAATTTCTGAAAGTCAGGCTCAAGAAGAGCCATTGTGAAAATCTGGCTGCGTTTTGTCAAAAGCAAAGTAGATTCATAATTCTATTACGAATTTTATTATCACTGAGTCATCACTGATTTCCACTGAAACATCAAACACAGACACAAATTTGGGTCAAGTCTGCTCAAAAGTATAACAATCAATGACCTTTTTCATGCCAGTGCATTCTGTCAAACTTTACAATCTTCATTAATTTCAGAAGTGGATTATTGATGGGATGTCCCAGTCTATTTTAGACTGCAAAACAGTGAAACTGTTCACTGGTTTGCTGGTTAGCTAATCAATCCAAGAACAAGTTGTACTCTTCATTATGAAGTAAACTTTGTAGTCTAACAATAAATGCAGCTACAGAATCTGCAGTCATCTTCAATAATAGGTTCAGTTACTAACATAGCTGGGCTTAACTCTAACATTTCATGAGATGTCTTAAATGTGCTACAAGGCACAGTTTATACAATTTAGAATTGAAAACCCAACTTCTGTGCTGGATTTAGAAACTAGGGGTTAAAAAAGTTTCCTATCAAAATTTTAATTAATGCAGTGTTTAGATCTCTGTACCTACATGTCAGGTTCTGCAGTTCTTCAGTCCATTAAAAATATAAAATAAAGGGAAAGAGTGGAAAGAAGAAAGGGTTGTTTCTAGACCCCAGCACAATGTGGGGAGGATTTTGTGGTACTTTTGTTTAGTAATGTCATCTACACCTTTAGTGTCACTCACGTTTTAACCTGGGAAGTGCCATTTTTCTGCCAACAAACTGTGGAAAGAGTGATGTGATCTCCCCAGTCGTGCCCCCAGTTATCCATCATTACTGGGCTGGGCTGCAATGTAAACCCTCAGGAGTAATTTTATAGCCAGAAAGGAGCCGCGTTAGGCAGTTTAAAATACCCAGGAGTGGTTATTTGAGCCCTTTCTTCCCAGAGCCCTTCATTTTTGAGTCAGACCTGCCACCTCGCAGGCTGGCTCCGGCCCCTCAGCCCTGGGGCGCTGCGGTGGCTCTCCCAAGGTGTGAGAGAGCCCATTTTTAGCTATCTGGGACAAAGTTAGCAGCGCTGCTATTCTTACTGATCTATTCCCACACCAGGAGAGTATTTAGTAAGGTCACAAGGATGTCTAATCCTTATCAAACACATTCCCTGGAAACTTGGCAGGGGATTCGTTCTGCAAGAATTCCGGTGCAAATTAATGGCATTTGTTTTAGACTTATTTAAATTTCTCAGTGTTTGTGCAGAAATAGATTTGCATTACCAACCTATAACAGAAAATTTGTTGTCAGCAGCATTCAAAGTCTGATTTTGCTGCCTTTAAATTGATTTTCAATCCATTTAATTGACCAATTTTAGTAGAGTTGCTTCACATTCGTACTAGAAGCATGCTGCATTTACACTACTAAGATTTCTTTTAACTTTATTTCATCATTTCTTAAGGAAGAAAGCCGAGCTTTTTACATCATTTTAGAGATGATAACATCGAGGCTGCAGGCAGACACAGTGATACATGCAAGGACTGGATGCAATTTTCCATGTTCAAAGAGGATCTTACATAAACCAGAGACACAGAAGCTACAGAAGTGTGGCTCTAAATGAAAACAGAACCCTGCAGAAAGATAGAGCTTGGTCAGAACATTGTGTCTGCCTGCCCAGTAATCTGTGGGAAAGAGGGGAATCCCCCACAGAATTCGTTTCTTGTCATTTTGCCGACATTTTCCACTGGAAAGTGTCTGTGTGTGGTGGGCACATTGCCAGGAACAGAGAGGGGTAAATCGAGCACAAGTGACCATTGATGGTCCCACAGACCATCTGTGCAAGCACAGGGGGCTCCTCAAACCCTTCTCCCAGCCAGACCAAACTACGTTCTCACAAGATGTAGGAAAGAGCTCATGACACTGCATCCAGTGGAAAAAGATGTGAAAGGCTGGCTAGTGAGGAAAGCTTTGTTTTAGGGAAGAGCCTTTTTTAGAAAACTTATTAAAAGGAAAAAAAGAAGAGCAGGAATAGAGTTATCATCTCCAGCCTCAATAGAGTAGAGCCTCAATAAATGGATGAGGGGGCTCAGACCACTCTGGGTGTGAGAAGGTCCCAGGTTACTGGGAATGCAGTAATGTGTATAAAAATTGATTATGGCTCTTAAAAATACTGAATTTAACTCTATATCCCGAGAGCAGAATATACACATCCCATAGGAAACACAAAACATTTGCTGTGACATCACCAGGTGGGGTTTGCCCACTTCCTATGCGCTGAGGCTCCTCCACTTCCTCAGCCTCAGCCAGAAATTGGAATGTGCAGATGGATAGTTTATTAGTTTCAATTAAGAGAAAAAGGCCTGGCTACTGCTTTGTACAAGCCCTGTGCAGCTAAAGCCCAGAGTCCTTTCCCGAGCCCGCAGAGGGTGTCCAGCAGGCAGCAGGGCTCTGCTCTCCTCTCCCGCTCTTGCACCTGCATCCCCAGCACGCTGGCACGGCACCTTGGATTTGCAGAACGTCCTGGCCAGAAGATGGCATTTGGGTAAAACCCCAGCCCAGAAACCCAGCAACATCAATCCTCCCAGTCTCTGTGCTGGATCAAAGCCTTCTACCAGAGGGCACCTTTTGTGAGAGGCTGGCAGTCCTGCAGAGAGCAGCCACGCTCTGGCAACTCCCCCTTCTGCCTCTGTGACCTTGAACCAGGAATTGGCTTGTCTGGGCCTCAGTTTGCTGCCTGAAAAACACTTGCAGGGGTTCTTGAGGATAAGATTGCAAAGCCCTTGAATACAACAGTACTGACGGCGAGAGAAGTGCACAAACTTTTTTTGGAAACGCAGCTTTCTATTCTACTTCAACTATCAAAAAAAAAAAAAAAAAACCCCACCACAAAAAAACCAAAACAAAAAAACCCCTGCTGCACCCGAGTTCAAGTATGGGGGTCAAAAAAAGCTGTGATAAGAGAGAGCCTCCCAGCCGTGCCGGCGGGTAATGAAGGTCTTGTGACACTCGCACAGCCCTGCTGCCTGACAAACAACGCGCCCTCCTGGCCCACGCAGAGGGGCACCGCACGCAGGGCTGGCAGCTGCTCCAGGAAGTGTCACTCTTGGAAGCCTCCACCAGGAATGACACCGTTCTACAATCCCCATTCCCTCTCTGCCACACACAGCTCTCCGACACCGGGATGCCCTGGCTCTGCCTACTGAGATGCCCTGGCCCTGCCCACCGAGATGCCCTGGCTCTGCTCACCGAGCTGCCCTGGCTCTGCTCACCGAGCTGCCCTGGCTCTGCTCACCGAGCTGCCCTGGCTCTGCTCACCGAGCTGCCCTGGCTCTGCTCACCGAGCTGCCCTGGCTCTGCTCACCAGGATGCCCTGGCTGTGCCCACCGGGATGCCCTGGCTCTGCCTACTGAGATGCCCTGGCCCTGCCCACCGAGATGCCCTGGCTCTGCCCACCAGGATGCCCTGGCTGTGCCCACCGGGATGCCCTGGCTCTGCCCACCGAGATGCCCTGGCTCTGCTCACCAGGATGCCCTGGCTCTGCTCACCGAGATGCCCTGGCTCTGCTCACAGAGATGCCCTGGCTCTGACCACCGCGATGCCCTGGCTCTGCTCACAGAGATGCCCTGGCTCTGCCCACCGAGATGCCCTGGCTCTGCTCACAGAGATGCCCTGGCTCTGC
>WEKY01035428.1:142706-155343 GCA_013390045.1 Picathartes gymnocephalus
ATATATTATATATATACAGCTGCAACAATCAGTTGATCTGGTGAATAGTACAACCTGCTCAAGTTTATTTAGTAATTTTGTTCTATTTTAACTAGATATGTAGGCTCCTGCAGAAATTTGCAGTTTTTACAAAACATAATTGCAAAATACAACTTGAGGAGACCTGGGAGACCTGTTTGATTACAGCTGTTATTTACTGGATTTTAACACAGTGATACTTTGCAATAAGAACATAAAGTAAGAGCAGATTCACCTGTTTCTACATTTCCTGGGTTACATTCTTCCTCTTGCTCTAATTAGCATCAGAACTTCACAATTCCTAACCTCTTCAAAAACGTGTAAAGAAGTGATAGAAAATTCTTACACTAAGCTGGAAAGGTGATCAATTATATCCATGACTGGAAAGTTTTTGAGCTCTCTCAGCAGCAGAAGTTTCGTGGGAGATTGTTTTCATCAGCAGGATGAATAAAAGATGAGTTGGCAGGTGAATCAAGTAGAAATATTTATTACTAGCATGCACTGAGGATGACACTAGAATGCCTCTAAAAGCCTGACAGGGCAGAAAAAAAAACAAATGAAAAAGCCATTTAAAAATTAACTCTTACTCCAGAAAAGGAAATGAAGATATCCAGATAAGCAAGCACACCATGTGGTTAAAAAACCACACAAAAATTGAAGTCAAAACAAAACTGAAGCCAAAATGAAATTGAAGCCCCTTCTCCTTTACGTCACATGGTCATAGAAGGGCAACAATGTCCCGTTGTTTCTGTGGCTTTTACAGAGGCTTACCACAAACAAAATCATAATGAAAATAAATAAATCCCTTTTTCAGCAGTGTTGGGGTTTTACTACTGTTGCCATAGTTTCAATAATACAGCAATTATCTCTTATTCATAAACTGAACTCTGCAAGTGAGGGGAAGGTTCTGTGTGCCTGCCTTGGGAATTCACAGGGGATTTCACAGCAGAGAAAATCAGTGGCACACAGCAGGGTCCTGCGTGCACGGCACATCAGAATTAGGGGTGGATGCACTGATTTTATTTGTTTTACATATGCTTGCAAACAGTCAGAGATAAGTATTCCAGTTTTTTTAAAATAGGATGATGCAACGTGAGCCCCAGCCCTGGAAGATTTTAATCACGACTTATTTGCCCTGAAAATCTGGCCAAATGACTGGATTTCACTTCCAAAAGAGCGAGAGCACAGGAAAGATCTGGTGGGCAAAGCCTCCGAATGGGTTGGAGACCAGAACCTGAGCCAAGGCCATGTGTGGGGTAAGTCCATGGAGGACCAACTCCAAAGTCCACAGCTTTGCCCTGCCCCACCACTGCCCAGCATCTTAATCCTTCAGTTGAGTTGCCACTTATTGTCTGATTATTCTATTTTAATGGTAAGCGGTTAGAAACAGAGTCAAACAAATCCCAGGCTGAAGTTAGGGATTCCACAAAAGGTAAAGTTGGTGTAAGAGGAGGATGCATTGCTCCTGTCAAATAACAGAGAGGACAAAGTGATTCCTCTGGCCCCCAGCACTTCAGAGGGGTGCTATTTGCTGTGCTGGTCCTGCATTGCTGTGACAGCAGCAAAGAGTGGGAGAAACTTTTCGATGGGATTGTTGATTATTCACATGTGCACCTGGCTGAAAGCACGTCCGGTCACACTCTGGAATTCCCTCAGCCTCCTGTGTGGAAGAAAGTCACGTCCCGCTTCTCATATTGCTCTAAAATTACTATGTTGCCCCTTTTTCTTGATGTAATCGCTTGGAACAATAATCAGAAAATATAATACCGTGGAATAAAAGGAATAGGAGGAAGAGAAGCATGTGGGAAATGAGAAAGCAAGAATACACAGAAAATGCTAGTTTTCATATAATGCACCCAGTGCAGGCAACTATGTCCAGAAAGAAAGCACTGGAGATGAAAGGAAAAGATAAAGGGTGGGGAAACCCTCATTTCACTCAAGAATGTCCTCTGACAAGGAGGCTGGAGCAAGAGACCTCTGTGAACACCCAGATTAACCCTGCGTCCCCACTCCTCCCAGCAGAAAGCTCCTCCAGGAGCGTTCCAATGCAATTCCCAGACTGGAAGTTAGTCCAAACGAAAATGTTGTAACCTAAGGAACGGCGTGACCCTGGGGCAGCTCTGGCACTGCAGCCGGACCTGCACAGCAGCAGGAGGAGACGCTGGGCTGATGGCTGAGCAAAGATTTCCTCTGCTTTGGGATCCTCTTTTCCTCTTGTGCAACTGCAGCCTCTCCGGGAAGCTCAGGCAGGTGTGCCCTGGCTTCTCTTGCCTGTTCCTGTACCTCACAGTGCCAGGGCAAGGAGACTTTTCCACAAAGCTCAACCACTTAGGGTGCTTGGGTCACTCAAATTTGCTTTTGAAAAAGAATTGAACTTAAACTCTTGCTCAGATTACCCCACTCATAAGTTTGATGTACTAATAAATCATATAGAATTTTTAAGCTGTGTGTAGGTGATACGTGCGGTTTTTTCGTCATTTTCAAGAGCACCTGAAATCTATGTTATGAACAGTAAGAGCGAGGAGAGACTGGTCATAGCACAGCAACCCTTTTGCAAAATTCAGGTGACATCGTCTGGCCAACTCTGGCTCTGCAGGCACCAAAAATTAAGGATTATCCAGTTATGCACCGAAATGGGAATTCTGCTTGTTAAGAAAAACGCCACAGAACTGTGGAGTGTGAAATTGTGGTGCCAGAGCCACCTCAAAGCAACCGAGTCCGTTTCAGAGAGAACAAAACAAAGCAACGGAACACGAACAGAAAAGAGCGTGGCAAAGGCTCGGCCCGGGGAGCTCAGAACCCCCTGCTCTGGCAGCAGGGTCCCAGCTCCCAAAGCACCGCAGTCACTTCCAGCTGGGAAGAACTTCTTCCACAGGGAGCACCTCTGGGCTGCTTTTGGAGAAGTACAGAGCCAGACTCTGAACTAACCTACCTGCCCTAGAACATATCCCCATAGGATTGGCTCCAAAATTTCAGCAGGGAGGCATGGGAAGTGTGCTTTAAAACCCACTCATCTGCTGCCCACATAATTTTAACATTGCTTGCTGACCACAGCTCCCCCTTCTGCACTGTTTCATTAAAAGAACCCAAGCCATACAGCTTTTCTCTTTAAGAAGAGTGCCCAGATAAGTTCCTTTAACCCCAGTAAAAACCATAATTATGCTTACCTGCCCCAGCTGCTGGCTCCCAGTCACATTTTCCCTTGAGGGTGTTGAAGAGTTTCAGTCAGAGCATGCCCAGTCCCTGAGACCCGGCTCCAAGAGGCCAGGCTCCAGCAGAGGTGCCCGGGGGTTCTGGTGGCCCTGAGCCAGCAGCACAGGAATGATTCTCACCTGACTGACAGGTGCAGAGCTGCAACGGGAGCAGCGTGAGCCGGTCCTTCGGGATGGTACAAGGATCTGGGAAAATGTCAAGGGGACAGTAACGATTTGAAGGTTGGTATCTCCACCAGAGATATTGAGAAGGGAAAACATTTTTTTCATGTCACACCATGCTTTGTAACTCCAAGAGAAACACACACCTCGGATTCTTCCCTTTCTGCTTTCTGTTGAAGTATTCAGCCTGTGGCAGTACAGAGCACACATCAGCAGTGTGACAAACTGGGGTCTGACGAAACCCCAAGGTGAGAACAGCTCTGCCCCCAGTTCTCGTTACAATTGCGGCTCTGAACAGAGAACTTCTGTTCAACTTAAACAATACCAGCAAACTCTTCCTCAGAGGTTAGACAAGTATCTTCTTTTGGAAGAAAAGAAATATTGGTCCCAAATAATTTTCTTTTCTTTTTACCTCTCCAAGGGCTGATAAATACATGGAATTAATGGGAATCAAGTTAAGCCTCAAAGACTAAGTACACGAACACTTGCCTTGCTACTGGTCTATTGCAATTTAAGGATTTATTCTATCTGTAGGTGTTGTAGGGAGGGGTTGCTTTATTTTAAGAAAATTGCAACATTTTGAATGTTACAAGGATGCTTTAACTGCTGATGAACACGTACATATCGAAGTTTTAAAAACTTTCTCTAAGTGTCAAATTAACTAAAGTCCAGTTTGGGTATTTTGGTCAGTGAACACAGTCCCCTGTGCTGCCTGGTTAATTCAGTGGAACCTCAGTAGTGTCAAGACGTCTTTATTTTCATTTATGAAGAGTTGTTTTCGTTGTGGAAAACCCCCAGAGCTACAAACACTTCAGCAAACTCAAGCTGTTTACTTCTACCCCAGGTGGAACATTTGTGCTCTCTGACCTGGAATCTGGCATATTTCCCTAGGAGCTACATTCCAGTGCAGCAACAAAAACATTGCCTTTCATCCATTTAATAAAGACTAGTTTTAAATGTGAAAGGAGTATTTTTTAGAAAAACAGTGATCCCCCCTCACGAACTACAGAAAAAGTAACAAAAAACAACAAGAAAGACCCTCTCCCAGCTCCAACTACGCTATGGAGGTCTGAATACTTAAATATAAATAAGCATAATAATTTAGGAGTTATAAAGAAAAAAAGTGACAAAGTTATATTTGAGCTCAAGATGTAAGTTTTAGGATAGAAAATAATATTTTTTCTACTATTTACATCCATGCTTAACCTCAGATGTTTTATTTAAAAGTCATAATGCCCATAACACCACATTTTAAGACACAGAATTTGTGTGATTACTGTTGACTGTTACTTCTTTGACTGCTGTAGAAATGAAGAACACAAAAGGCAAGCAGAACTATGTAACCTAAACCAGACTGCCTGCAAAGATGTTTATTCCAACAGACTTCCAATTCTGCAGGAGCTGCATCTAAATGTTCTTATAAACCTTCACATCATCAGGATTGCAGGAGCAGGTTAATGCAGTTGGTTTTCTCACTTTAACATTGTTGACTTTCCAAGACACAAAATACTATTTTTATTAGTGCCAGTTAGCTCTGATTGCACTAACTGATGGAGCAATTAAGAGACGAAAATACCTATAATCCAGTTCAAATGGGTACAATTTTCCTCACCAAAGTGGACGGTGTACACATTACTGAGAATTTAGAGTGACTGAAATCTGGAACTTTGGATACAATACATGGGCTAGAAGACACAGTCGAACTGCTGTCAATTCAGGTAATTTTGGGGTGCAGTAACTGTTGAACCCATGCACCTTACCATGGCTGTAGTGGGTGAATTCATCACGAAACGTTTTGCTGTGTGTACACTGTCACAGTTCAGCCTTGAATTTCTGCCGTGACTTTAAGGTTCTTTCCTGAGTAAATATGCACACCCAATACTGCAAAAAACTGAGACTGAAAGGAATTGCAAGAAAAGTGCAACATTTCAGCACGGTGTACACTTTATTCTGTTCCAGCAGCTCCTCAGAGCTGAAGATCCCTCAGGCTTGTGGAGACAATCCCCCTCATTTTGACCGGGTACAGTTCTTTTGGGTCACCTGGTACCAGCTGCCACAGACCACGAAGGGAGGGGGGACAGTGTTGTCACCCTGTTCTTATGTAAGCATGGAAGTGCAAACGAACGTCAGTGCTCAGCGGGCTGCAGCTGCTCAGCTGTTTGATGGGATGAACAGAACAGCCCCGGTGCCACCGCAGCTGGCTGGGATTGGCACCTCCAGCCGGCTGCTCCTGTCACCTGTGTGCCAGCTACAGCGACAGAGTGCACGGCCAGGGGCTCCGTGGAAAGAATCCATAGCTCTGTCATCTCACAGGCCTTGGGGTACAACCTGAGAACACAAAGTGCAATGATAAGGATGCAGAACAACACCTTGCTTACCTGAAGGTTGTCTTTGGCTTGGCATAACAGAGAACCAGCTTTGGGTTTCCAGAGTTCTCACAAACTTCTCTATGTGTGCACTTTTCACCCTGGTGTTTTCTCATCCTGCTTAGCTCTGGCTCACACTGCTTTTGTGGAGGGGGAGGAGTTTCTGGCAGGTTCCTGTCTTTCCCTGTGTGCTGGCCCAGGGCAGTGGTGGAATTCCCACCCTTGGAGACATTTAAAGGCACGTGGATGTGGTGCTCAGGGACATGGTTTAGTGGTGGCCTTGGCAGCACTGGGTTAACGGCTCGATTCAGTCTTGGAGATCTTTTCCAACCTAAGTGATTCTAAGGATGGATGGGCTGCCTTCGTTGACAGCAACAAATTCCAGAGAATATGCAGCTGAATCCACGATTTGTATTTAAAAAAAACCCAATGAAACCAAATCAAACTTTTAACTAGTTTAACATTATCTTTTTTCACCATAGATGATTTTAACGCTGCATGTTAAAACTGAGCAAACCGACTGTGAAATGGGAAATAATCTTTCTGATTTTCAGACACCTTCTCCAAAATAATCATTACCAATTTACAGGTGCAGTTAAAACCTGCAGACAACAATGTCTCCAGGAATTACATTTGATGAAAAAGTGCCACAGTGACTCTTTGGAAAGATGACCTGGACTGCACCACTGGACAGTGAAAGGAACAGAAATGTGTGTGTACTTTATGACTAGACACTTGCTGGTTTGCTACACTACTCTCGCAGCAGCAGGTTGGCTCTACATTAAATGTTTTCTAGACTATCTTTATAAAACATGTCTCACTTCACATCTCTCTGATAATGGTTTAGCACCTTTGTGCCTCTGGCTACACTACTAAATAATTTCTCTATCAAGAGTTAGTCGAGAAATGCTTTCATTTCACTACTTTATGGCTAAATTTCAAGCAGTGAAGCCTGTAACTGATCACATGAGAGGATGTGTAAGAGCAAACAGAGCCCAACGAAGCTAGAAGGGTCCATGGATGCTGCCGAGGAGCTCTGCCCTCCTCACCCAGTGCCCTGCAGGCAGAGCAGCCCTCTCCCGAGGTTAACACAGGCCTGACCTTCCCTGTCTGCCTGTCCTGGCAGAGCAAATCTCAGTCCCCACAGCACCAGCCTCGAGGAGGAGAGCAGGGCACCCTTTAAAGCAAGCTGGACCCCAGCAACAACAACTTCAGCAACCTCTGCAGCATCTGGCACAAAGCCAAAGTCTGCCTGCAGCCCTTATCACCCAGAGCTCAGGGGCAGATTTCCTGAGGCAAATCCTGGTTTGTTGGTATCAAGGGGAACAGACCTACTCACTGAATCTGCCTCCAGGTTAAATTGCTGGATGTAATCCCATATGTACTGATGAAAAAAAATTAACAGTAAATTCAGAAGTATTTTTAAGGATACATTCAGCGATTGCAACTGTAGTACTGAATTAGAGTCAATCCTGAATAGTCAAAAGCATGAATATTTTTTCAAGCATTTTAGCTTCCTTCTCCTTCTAATCCCATCTTCGAACTAGATTATTAAATACCTGAATAAAGCACTAAGAAATTTTAAGTGTAAGGAAAAGTACACAAAGAGCTCCAAGTTCACAAATGCTACCAGTTTAAGCTCCAAGACTTCATCTACTTAATATCTTGAGAAAAAAGTAACTACCTTTTCATCTGCTGTAGAAAGACTGTGTAAACTATGTAAATTCACTTTTAAGTGAATTTAAGAAAAAAAGCAGTATTTTTATTTGGTCTGCTGCACCCTCACGAGTTCTTACTCAGCAGCAAGAACAGTAAACAGTCCTGTATTCCCAGTGTGCCCATCCTTGTGGGAAGCAGTTCCTGTTGTGTGTAAACAAGGAAGAGGTACCAGAGAACACCATATGTAAAAGCTAATTTGTAAGCTTGGATGGCACTCTGGAAAGCTCAGTATAAAAGAAAACCATTGTAAAATACATCTTTGTGTATGTTCAGAGACTAAAACATACATTCATTAGGGAAAATAACTCTGTACCTGTAAGGAAAAGCAAAAATGAAAGAAAACCTATTTTGGTGAAGTATCAGCACTGTTATTTCTTCTAGGTTAAATCTGGAGAGAAAGGTGCTCTCTTTTGCTGTATTTACTTTTAGGTGAATTTCTGAACTTCTAGATCTGACAAACTGAAATTACAGTTCGTGCATCTTCACAGATCAATACTTAATAAAGGGTGCATTGTTTAAGCAAAACACTCAAATGCTTAAGTCTAGTACTGTTAAATCCTAAACAGGGAATTGAAGACCCTCACGTGTTTGAACTCTAAGCTGTCACACAAGTCCACACAGAGTTAAGAGAGTATGAATTCCCACTTATAAAGAATTACACAAGAAAATACAACTTTTCCCTTGCTTAAGGAAGAGAATCAGGAAAGACATCTGACAATCTCAGGGTCTTTGAATAGCCTTCTTTCATGTTGTTTTATAAATATGGGGCAAATTTGTTAAAATATCTGACACATCCAAAAAAGGTTTGGTAGTTAATTTATTTAATTCAGTTACAGAGCTTTGATAGGATGCTACTCGTTCTCCACAAGAGCAGAGCCTGACACTCCATGCAGCTACACCGATTATCCATCTCTATGAAACTGTACCAGTCTCAGTGAAATTTGCCTTGTTTGTTCATTTGGAAAGTTCTACCAGAGGTTCTCATGGAATCAGAACTGGTCCACGGTCCTTAGTTCACTTACATTTCAGCGAGGTTTTATGAAATCATTTTTCTTCAGTGTATACAAACCTGGAAACCCAGGGAAATTTCACCTTTTAGGAAGTTATTTTCAAAGCCTGTAAGTAACAAAAATATGTAGGAACTTGCAGACACTGGTAGCAGCTGGACTACCAGAGAAGGAGAGGAACGGTTCAGTATTGGAGGTCCCTAGTGGTACCGAACTGCAGCAGTGCAAGGCTCTACTCGTGGTTCCTGTAGTAACCTTCAATAGTTTCAGAGTTGAAGTACACCACAGTGACTGTGATGTCATCCCTGTACATCCTGGCCAGGTCCTCGGGCAGGGTCAGCATGGCAGCCAGCTTCTCCGCGTCCAGCTCGCCGTACTCATTGCTGCCAATGGCGTGCCGGATCAGGTGGGTGGCGATGTTCTGGTCCAGGGAGGGCAGGCCCTTGCTCTTCCTCTGCAGCAACAAGTTATGCATGTAACCCAAATTGACTGGTTTCTTAAAAGTCAGCGGCGGTTTCTGCATATTGAGCTCTGTAAGGTGGCCAGCAACAAGTTTTACAACCTTCTCATTACTCAGCATCTCCCACAGCCCATCTGAAGCAATAACGAGAAACTTATCCTTACTTCTTAATTTGTGGTATGTGACTTCAGGCTCTGCAGTTAAATAAGGGGGGGTGTGGTAGTTTGGAGGAACATACTGGTAAATGTTTAAAGCCTCAACATCACAGCTGTTCTCAAGAATGCTGTGTTGCAATTCTTTACTCCATTTTAATTGCACATCTCCAAAAGCTCTGGAGGGCATGAGAATCCCCAGTAATCTGTCATTCACAAACAGGGTTTTCTCCTCAGATCTAGGATGTTCTCTCTTCAATCTTCTAATTTCAAATTCATCATAGGCATTGTGGTCTCGGGTTAGAGGGAGAGTAGACCATGTTCCATCTTCTTCACGGACCCCTAAGACTGCTCTGCAATCACCGGTGTTTGCCACATGTAGGTGAACACCGTCAATGTGAGCTACACAGGCCGTTGCACCAGAAAAAGCTACTTGCAGGGCAATATTTCTCATCAACTCATTTTCCTGAGGAGCCTGAACTTCCAGTGATATGTCTGAGTCTAACCTTTTGAACGCACAAATCATGGCTTCTTCCAAACTAAACCCCGGCTCAGTGTCCAGGTCCAGCAAGTGCTGCCAGTAAACCCGGAGGTTCTCGAAGTACTGCGAGGTGATCTCTCGGTACGCCACATCATTGGGATGCCTGTGCCACTGCAGGATGGGCCGCACTGGCTTCATGGCCTCCACGGCCAGCTCGATCTCCTCCAGGCTCTGGCGGGACATGAGGGACACGGCGATGTAATGCAGCAGCCTCTCGCTCACGGCCTGGGCGCAGGCAGCGCCCGCGTGGCCGTCGAACACCCCGAACATCATCCCCGCCGTCTGCAGGCACGTGGCCGCGCTCCGCCGGTCCTCCATGGGGCTGTTGGAAGCCAGCTGGTTGCTTTCAAACCTCAGCACAGAATTTGCATTCTTGCCATTCAAACCCAGTGTTTTGTGGGACAGTTCACCCGCTCTGAGTATGTCGTTGATTTGTGCTGGAGACAACTGGAAAGAAAAATGGTTTTCTTCAGTGGAAGTGTGTTGGAATGCTTTGGGTAAGGAGAAAGCACTGTCTTGGCTGCAAACTCCAGCAGGGTAGGGACATGTTTTGGAGAAAATAAGCTTCCATTTGATCTTGTTTCTATTTGGGATACAGATGGAGTACCAACGTCCTTTCCCTTGTAAAATAATGCTGCTTCTGGCTGAGCTTAAAATCCAGGATGATACAGTTCTTGACATCATAAGTCACTCCAAAAACAGAGCACCTTCCTTCAGCAACACAGAATGTCCTTGCAGCCTGGAATATAAATGTAGGAAAGGGAAACGAATTTAGAAGTTCATAAGAAGCTTTCCAGACACAAATACAAAAGCATGTCTAGATTTCTCAGAAATATTCAGAACTTCTTTCCAAAAGAGATTGCTATAGATAAGGCATCTCAAAAGTGATACAACTTCCATCACATAATTATAACCAAGGATATGACCTTTTAACTCATCAGAAAAGATAATTTTTACTTTCCAGACAGGTTTTTTTTCCCCTCATTGTGGCAAGACTAAGAAAAAATGGCAACATTAAAAGAAATGTCATTGGAAACCGTACAATGAAAAGCCTCGTCTAACATGACACAGAACAGACAGATCCAATGAGCTTGAAAGTAGGGATTTAAGTGACAACTAATGCACAACTCTCAAAAAAGCCTGCTAGAGTACAACACTATTAACAGACTCAAAACTTCAAACCCGAGAGAAGATAAGTACTTAAACCCTCCGGAAAGACTGAGTGATATGGCCAGTTAATGATTTATGTAAACTACCATGATCCTCACAAGTAGAACAAGCCAGTCTATCTTTCCAATTCTGTTACAGCTTAGAAGCTCAGCTGTTCTTTTTTTTACCCTCGAGGTCTTAACCAACCTTCAGACAGTCAGGATCTTTTACACAGCTGAAGGCAGATTCTACTGCTGGTTAATTAATGCTTTTTTCACAGCATTGTGCACTTTGGTGCAGTGAAAGCTGTAATACATGACATTGAACTTTTATAGGTTCACAATTTGGCTTTTTCATTAGGAGGGCAATTAGAACAAGCAGCAGTAAAGAAACAGCACTGAAACCTCAGACACTTCAGGAGTTGAAGCTCTTCAGTTGCCATGGGAGAGGTCCTCACATTGTCTCCTGCTTTCAATAAGACATTCCAGCTGTTGGATACTGCTAAGTACAACCAGATGTTCACTCACAACAGAATTTTGCCTCATGGATTTAAAAAATTCACTGTATGGCAGCACTGCAGGTACAATTACTCCCAAAAGATCCCACTAGCAGCCACTGAGAACAAGAGCGTTCTCTGTGAGCTTTCAAACACTATGAGGTGGCCTGTGACACCACTTGTTCAGGCCAAGGACAATACATGCTGCTACAACCCTGGTTTTTTAGCAGGACACTTCACAAGAAATAAGGAGAAACCAGCCAGATCAGATGAGTGAAAACGTTTCCAAGAAATCAGCAGGAAGTAAAAGTCACCTCAAGCTATTCTAAACAGAAGGCCTACTGACACAACCCAAGGACTGCTGAAATCCCATTTGGAACTCAAAGCAATGTGTCACAAAACATTTCTGAAGTATGCTACCCATACTTAACGCAGAAAAGAGTAGACAAGCTCTACAATTTTACTGCTGATATCAGGAGAGCACATGGAAAAGGCAGTGCCAGTTCACTGCCCAAGGCTCGCCTGCAGTCTCCTGGGACACTGCATCTCCCAACACACAATGCCTTCTGTTGTACAGAAAGAACATAACTAAAATAATAGGAAGACAGCTGACACTGCCAACTCCAGCAACAGCTAAAATCAAAAAGCACCTACAGCAAGACGAGCCAAGGTTTGCCAACCTTTTTCAGTCCATTCCTGTCCTGTTTTATCTTCTTTCTCTTCCTGCCTCTCTCAGCCACATGAGATTGAAACAATGATGACTGTCACATACTTGATCAAAAAGCCGATTGAAACAGTGGTTTAAAGAAACCTCCCCCGTTCACACCGGCTGGCTGACAGAGTGAGGCGGTGTGGTTTTCCTCCCAGCAGCAGAGTCACTAACACCAGTTAGCCCTGCGCTTGCATAAGGTGAGGTAGCACTGACGAGTCCTGGAGCTCCTGTGAGCCAGCCCTGCTCAGGACGCCCCCGAGTAGCAGCGCTAATTAAAACGGTGTGCTAAAGACCATTATGTAAGAGCCAATTATTACATAAACTTGTTCCCGCTCCAGCGCCAGCACTGCCTCCCCGTGGACGCGGTGTCCCAGCGGGGCTGCGGCTGAGCCCGGCCAGCCCCGGCACGGCCCCGGCACGGCCCAATCAAACCGGAGCGCACAGCGCAGCAGCGCCCGCTTTTCCCAATGAAATAACAGACACCCGCTACATTTGGATTTACAGCCCCTCTGAGATCCCCACAACCCCACATTCCCCTCACTCACCCTCCTGACACTGCCCACACCCACCCCTCACCTCACACACATCTGGCACACACCGACCCCGGCCCCAGCCCCCCACACCGACACACAGACCCCCTCTG
>WEKY01035428.1:155785-177699 GCA_013390045.1 Picathartes gymnocephalus
CCCACGCTGCCCCCGGCGGGGCTGAGGGACGGCACTGACCGACAGCCACGCCGCCCAACCCGCCTCCTGCGCCCCGCCCCAGCCGCCGCGGGTTCCCGTCAGGACACGGCGCGGCCCGGCCCGGCCCCTCCGCCATGTTGTGCGCAGAGGGCGCGGGCGTGGCGGGGCCTGAGGGGCTGCGGGCTCCCCTCGCTCCCCGGGCTCCCCTCGCTCCCCGGGCTCCCCTTGCTCTCCGGCACCGCCGCCCCTGAGGCGCTGAGGGAGCGCCGGGCTGGGCCCTCCGCGGCCCTGGGCAGCACAGCAACGTGAGCAAAAAGGAAGCGAGTGACACGTGTTAGGAAGAAAAAAGCACTAGCAGGGCTTTCTTCCTCATTAATAACGTTCAAAACCAAGCTATTCCCTTGAGAGAGGGCCCCTCGGGTTTTCGGGTGTTTTTTCAGTACGATTCCACACCTTCAGCCCTGAGGACACCGGCTGATGAGGCTCAACACTGCAAAGCTCTTTCGTAATTAATTCGCCATATAAATTATGGAGAACAAAGGGGCTCATTTTGCTGGCTCCCCGTTTTTTTGGTTTCATATGACTGCTTGTCTCGGTTAACATGTCCTGTGAGCGATTCTAAGACCGATAGCGAGGGGAAGGAATGGGCCCAAAGTGCATGGCAGTTAATCAGTAGTTACTGCTGTTAACGCAGTGGTTACTGAGTAGTCCCTGCTTTAAAACCTCTAACAATATTTTTGGCAAAAACAGACTCGCAAGTCACAAGAGGATTTGATATTATCAGTGCATTTTTAAATTCGCCTGGCTTCCTGTACTGAAGGATTTTTTAGTTAAGTAATGTGATGCAAGTATCCTAGATAAGTGTCTACCTAGGTTATCTCATGAGGGAAGATGCCGATCATCTTCAATGACTCTGAGCTCTCACTTTTTTAATATTTTTATTAAAACAATGAAACATAACTTCATGTTGCATGGAAGAGCATACAGAAAATAGGTATAGGAGTCATGTAAATGAAGGTGAAACAATTAACAGTCGTGCAGGAGATGTCCCTTTCACTCCATGTTTTCTAAACACAAGAAGGAATACCATACTTGACAGGGCTGGATATTAAATTTAATTGAGATTTAGATTCTGCTTTGGGCTGTTTGATTATGATGAACTAAAGTGATATATAATTAAAGGACAGAATAGTAGAAATGATACTCTGATATGATCTGGGGAAAGAAATAGTATTGCTCAGGCTTCCAGTGTTTTTGCCTTTAGGAATATCTAATAAAAATGGCAAATTTCTGTAGCAACGGTTCTTGGTTGCCATAGTACTCTAAGTGCTTAATTTGCATTGAAAAAATTAGAACTCAAGTTTCTTTAAATAAAACTCAGATTTGGGTTTGACTGCTGACTGTATGTGAGCAAAGTTTAGTCCTAGAAGAAAATCCTTATACAGATATATACAGATTTATAAGAAAATTAGTTTAATTCCAGGTATTGTATTCCAGGTGCAGTGATAGGTTAAAATGTAGCAAATCCTGTATTTAGACTTTTTTAAGGTACAATTTTATCTGCTGCCTTGTACAGTCAGCAGCTCTGGTTTTCTGTGGAAATACATCCTTGAACTTATTTCTGTGTTCTTGTTTAGGCCAGACTGCACTATTTGGGGTTTCCTTCTTACCCATGTAATGTTATTTTCCCCCCTGCTTGTTTGTTTGCACGACTGTGACTACTTTGGTGCAATTAAGCATCTTCTGCTTCCAGAGGCTGCAAACAGCTGCCCCTCATCCCCATTGCCTTCACAGCAGGTGCTAGCATGGATTACTTTCCATGACCTCCTTGATATTCATGAAAAGTCTGGGACTCCTGGTGCTTTGTAAACATTTCTTGTTATGGGGACACACAAAGATCAGAACCACCAAATAAGCCAGATATCCCTAGGAAAGCAAGTTATGAATTGGACTAATATTTCTAATAAATAGCTAATCCTCCTGTCAAAAAGCTGACCAGTTTGAATCCAAAGAAAAGTAGTAAAGTACTACTAAAAGTAGTTTCCCAGTTTTCAGTTTTTCTGTAATAAAGAGAGGCTCAGCCTAGTGATACAGATTAGAAAACAACCACAGATCCAAATCCTTTGGAAACTTGTGAATGGCCAACATGCAAAGGAAGGTGGGTCCTTTGAGTGAACTGTCCCTCTGGCCCATCTCAGTGAACACAGACTGAGTTTTATGCTTTTTGCACAAAAAACTCTACAGTCTAATAGCCAGCTTTTGGAAAGGAAACACAGCACCAGCCCACAAACCACCTTCCTGCTGAGCGCCTTTAGGAATGTCCCGTTTGCTGGATGTATCTTGCCCTGTGAACAGTGATATTTCATCTGCTGTATATGGCATTTTGGATTTTCACAAAAAGCAAATTGGCATCACAGATGGAGAAATCTCTTATTATAAACAAAAAAAAAACCCCATAAACAAATGAAGAAATGAAGGAGGCTCTAGATCTGTTGGATCTGTTGGATTGTTGGAGCAATTGCATTTTCTAGTGTGGTTACAGCTGTTTCCAGTCTGATCTTCCTAAGTAATCTAAACCAAACACTCAAATGCTAGGAAAGAAGGCAAGCTGCAAGAAACATCGATAACAGAGGTAAACACCATGAACAATTGTAGGAAAGGTGCCATTCCAGCTCTCCAGCTTCATTTAACCTCTCCTGTTGCAGCAGAGGCTGAGCAGTGTCTGGAGTTGCAGGGGTTAATCTGAAGACCCAGTTTAAGTCAACGTAATTGCCCTGGTGCAAAGGTCTTCCCAGTTGCTGTAATGGGATCTGAACTCCACATGGATCTTTTTTATTGCATGTTGCTTACAAATTGGTTTAATTTAAACTGAAATAAATGTTAAATAAGGTTCTGTGCTACTGTAGAAGTAAATTTACATTTCTTGGGGTTAGTTTCCAAGTACAGGAAAGTCTTGCAGCTTGGGAAGAAGTGCTCGTGTAAAAAAGTGATTCTATTCCTTTCCTCTCTCTGCTCCTTCCACCTTCTCCTCCAACAGACAAAGAGGGTAAGCTGGGTCCTAAATTGCAGTATCTAATATTCCACTGCACTGATATGAAATTAAATTATTTGCATTACTATGTTGCTGTTCACAAGCTGGAGGAAAGCGCTGAAGTTTTACTGAATTTCAAATGCAGTGCAAGTAGCAGCATAAATGAACACCAGAGGAGTGAAAGTTCCCTGCCTTACAGCTGTGCAAGTTGAGAATAGTTCTGTGCAAGTCAGTCAGGTTCCATCCTCTGCTGGGCTTGCCAGGGTAAGTGAGAAAAAGTGTGAGACCCCCCACTTTCCCAGGCAGAGCAGACACTCCTTTGATGCTCAGTGCTGTTACTAAATGGATTTAAAATACTTTTCTGTTACTAAGTGGTCGCTTCTGCATGCAGAGGAATTTAGAGGGGGAAACAGCTACACTGAGGTATAACATCCCATTTTCTTCAGGCTTGTATCCATTTTTTTCCTGAAATGCTCCCTTTTTTATCTTTCTGACCTTTGAACTCTGCCAAAAGCACCATCTAGTGTTGAGGTACCTTGCAAAACTTTTCCCCTTATGCTTTTATGTGGATTAATTTACACTCATCATGAAATGTATCATTATAAATCTGCTATGTCATAGCAACTGTATGATTGAAACTGCCTAACAATCTTCCTGCTTGCAAGAGATTGCAAGAGAAAAAACCCCAAAGCTGAACTGCAACTACAGCTATTAAAGCTTAAAAGCTAAAGTTAAGAGTGTGCAGTTCACCAAGCAGAGGATATCTCTGCTCAGCAGTGAAATGAGGAACAAAAAATTGTAACTGGTTTATTGAGTTTCTTTTGTCAGACTGAGGAAGGAGTTTCAATGATTACATGCATAGAGCCAGCAAGGGGTTTTTTAATTACAATCACTCATCTCTTTATTATTTTCAGAGTTAAAATCTCTCATCTGTTGTATTTTGACTGAATGAGCCTTAAAAGTTGTTTTAAGCACTGTGGCAAGAAGGAAGGAGAGCCACTGGATGGTATTTTTAATCCAGCTTTTACAGGCGTGCAAGTTCAGGCACTGTCCTAAAGGTGAGGCCTCTGTTCTCTCAGTCAGGACAGCTCCAATCCCAAGAGAAGTTAAATGAATTCTTGCTGGAATAATTACACTCAACTCCCATTTTTCCTTCAACACAGCAATTTGGAAAAAGATACAAATAGCTCATGTTTTAGAATCATTCAATCTCAAAATAAGTGCAGTAAAAAAGTGTTTATCCAATACAATATTCGTGGTTTTTTTATTGGATGATCAGGGTCTCAAGAAACAACAAAGAATATAAATCTTCCTTTTATATTTTAGTTTACCATGGTAAAAAAATAGATCATGTTCTTCCATCCAGCAACTGAAAAAAACCCAACCAACCTACCAACAAACCCTGTAATTAAAATCAAATTTATTTCTGCAGGAAGGTACAGTTCAGTTTCTCTCTGGCATTGAACACCTGGGGGTAATGCAGCATTTAAAGCTCTTTGCAATGGCTGAGCTTTTACAATAAACACGTAAGCTAAACATTATCCTTCTGCTGTTCATGACTAAACCACCCTCAAAGAAGCTTAGGTACTGTGTGCAAGATCACAGCATGGACATATTCGGGGCATAAATAAACTTTTTATTAGATTGAGGGGTTGGAGCTGGGGAAAACTGGACAAAGTTTCAGTGCACAAGCCATCTTGACCTACTGTGAGAGACAGGGAGCAGAAACCTACTCCTATGCCTAAAATGAGAGGAAAACACTGAAAATGCTGATTTTCACCTGCTCCGTGATCACCTGTACTAATATTAATGCAGCAGTATTGGGATAGCTTGATTATGCTACACATGGTAAATAAGACTGGTTGTATTTTAATCAGGAAAGTATTTTAAATTTGCCCCTAATAAAATTTTTTTTTGGCTATCAAAATGTAAGGTTTTTTGAGACTTCTTACATTTTAGAATGCATCTCTTCATGTAAATGTTAACAGGGACATAAGATTCATGATAATAATTGAACTCTGGGCAAGGAGTCATCCAAGGTATACAATATGTAAGAACTTAAGTGAAATGATTAAGCTGAAACAGAAACTCTTAATTGCAGAAGATGGTAAGAACTGTGGCATAGGCTAAACTGAGGTGTCAGAAATAATTTCTAGAATTTAAAATCATGCCCACAAACTTGGGAGGGATAACTCTTATCTGTACTTGGATCATTCCACTGTAGCTTAGTCAAGGTTTCTGTAGAACTGAAAGTAAACAATCAAAGCATTCCTTGATCCAAAAGAGATGCATCAGTTAAAAACATCAAACATAATTTCTGTTAATGGGAATCCAAGAAAAAGAATTCTGAAAGTAGGGAGAGGTGGGTCTTCTCAAAATAAAGGATGAAGATATGCACATGTGATTTTAAAGTCTCATTTATTTCATTTGTTAAAGAAATTAAGATACATTAAATAGAGTTTCTGCAATACCAATTTGCATTACTAGCAAAGTTACATTCATAATAGCTAAAACCATTGCATTTTGTAAGGATTTTCCATTGCCTTTAGCATCTGCTGGATAAGAATCTCACATCTAAAACAATGCTGAATTAGCCGTCACAACAGCCCTGTGAGGTAGAGGTCAGTGTTACCCTCTTTTTATACCAGAGGAAACTGAGAAACAAAGTTTTAGATCAGTGTACCAGAAAAACCATGGAGATTTGAGGAGCAGAATTCCAGTCTTTCATTCCTAGTTCTGTGCTCCACATCAGCAATTCTTACGTGAACGACACAGACAGAACAGGCCATTTGAGGCCCAGAGGAGCTAAGGAATTGACTGTGGGTAGCCACTGAGAACATCACAGTATTGAGTACCACAGGCAGAATTTTGTCACTAAGCTGCAGAGCCAACACGTGGCTTTTCTAAAGCAACTTTTGCCGAGGTAAAAGGACTCAGGAACACTGAAGCCTTGTGTGCAGGGAGCATCCCTGCCAGGCAGCCCTGGGGCATGGAGGGTCTGTGCAGCAACGCACACTCAGGGCAGACAAGATCTACCCATGTTAGGTCCCTAAAGGAAACAAAATACCTGCTTTCTGTAGGGCAGACACTGAAGGAAGTCATATTGCAGAGCACAGCACTGAACTGAGGTAGAATCTGAGCAACTGAGGACCACAAAAACACCTGGATCCCTACAGAGGAACTCTTCAACCAAACTGACCCTGACTGGGTCAGGGTCACTGTGGTCCTGTGTTCTGCATGGGCTGAAAGGACAAACACCTAAATAACACTGCAGTGAACTGATCTGCTTTTCAACACAGCAGCACATTGTTATTTTCATTATAAGATAGCATCTTAGAACAGTAGATTTAAAATATGTATTTAATTTTCATACTAGGGCCTTCATACTTGAGGCAAGTGAAGAATTTTTTTCTAGTGCCACTCACTCTGTGTCATCAGGCAGCAAGAATACAGTGAAAGCAATCTTAAAATCAGAGCTCAGCAAATGGTAACAACAGATCAGCAACAAAAATTTAAGTAAAATTTGTCCAAAATTCTTGATTACTGTTTCCTCATATATTAAATGAGACAAGTAGAAGTTGTGGCCATCAGCACTAGTAGATCACTACATAATTTCCCATTTTCTATCAAGTTGGATTTTAATTTCATTTTAATTTTACAGAGTTTCAGGTCTTGGATAACACTCTAGTTCACTCAGCTATCCCTTACATTAAATAGTGCTGGTTAAAAAGATCCTATTTCTCTGCAGAATGAGCACTTCAAATAAAATAGAAAGCCAGAAGATTGTCCCCCTCCAAGCAGAGGGTTCATGGAAACGCCTGTCTTGTGTGTTCCATGAGTGGTCTGAAGACCAGAGTTTCTGTTTTTAGTATCTCACATGTGGAAGCTCTTGGATATCTCAGGACCACTATCAGTTTTCTTCAGGACTTGAAGGAAGCTCGAACAATTCTCCCCTTCAGAGGCTGAGGGGGGCGAAAATTATTGGCCATTTGGATCCTCTGGTCTTCCTCACCAGTGGAGAGCAGCATGCGGAATTTCTCCAACTGGAAGTTCAGGGGAAACAATTCACTGCTTAGGGGGGCAGTCAACAGCAATGTTTTTTAAAAAGGACTAAAAGGAAGTATTCAGTATATTTTAATCAGTTAAGGGAATAGGTTCAAACAAAGCTCCTAGAGAGCATTAACAGAAAATAATATAATAGAAGCCCTGAGGATTGAACAGGCTAAATATTCACAGACTTTTAACTTAGCCTCATTCCAAATCAAAACAGTCTTTGCCTTCTTATCCAGCATTGAATGCTACAAGAACTGAGAGAGTAGCAGAAGTTTACCTGTTTGACAGAGATTCTGATGGGTTCTTTCAGCACTATCCATGTCACACTCTCATTAAGGGGTGGGGTTGTCAGAGAACCGAGGTATGTCCAATAATCTAGACTCAAGGGCAGGAGACATTTAGGGTTGAAGCCTCGAAACTGAGCTTTTGTTCCCTGGGAAAAGAGAATGGACTTGAAATTTATCCTTTTACTTTTAAGTACAGGTTAAATAATTTTTTTGAAAGAGAAGAAAATGTTAAAGTAACATTAAAAATAGGAGAAAGGAAGAGTCTGCAAAGGTTTGGCTGCCTTATAACAATTATTAGCCAGAAGGAGATTGCAAGTGTGATGCCTGATGCTGGCTTACTGGACTTTGAGGTCTTTCCCCATTGCCTCTACCAAAATTGACCTCTTGTCACAACAGGCCCAAAAATAATGCAGGAGGCGTGTTCTGTATATAGTGTTCAGCGTAAGCTATAGATAATATCATGACAGAGTTCCTTGTCTCATTACTTGCTATTTTCTATTCTTATCTATTTTAGTAGGAAAATTTAAATCCTATCGTCATTGTCTGCTATGGTAAATATTGGCTTAAAAAAAAAAAAATCAAACCTTCAAGTCTAAAATTAGAGGAAGGTAGATTGACAGAGGAAGATATATCAACCAAAAGATTGTATAAATAGGCAGTACTGCCTAAAGTAGTGATGGTCTTAGGTATCAGAGTCTAGAGCAAAACTCTTCAGCCTGTAGGAGCATCCAAACGGGTCTCAGTCACTCAGAAAACACTTCAGGAACAAGCTCTGGACCTCAGTGAGATCCTCCCTGACAGAGCTCTGCAGCAAAGACAAACAGGCAACTCCCACTTGTACCAGCCTAGGCTCAGTGGAAAAGGATTATTTTGTTGAGCCTAAGAGCTGAGTCTCAAGGGTCACGGAGCTGTTGATTTTAGACTTTTTGGGAAAGGCAGAACCTCTGGATGACCAGTGGGGTCAGCACAGCCTTGTGAGACACCTGACGTTAGGAAAATAAGGTGAACTTTGGAGGGGAAGAAGAAACTACAACTACAGTTATGTTCTTGTTATGGGAGGACCTGTGGGTGGGTGATTTTTCATTTTTGTCTCAAACACGTACATGAGCATAATTTTTAAAGAATATCCCAGAAGCAAATTTAAAGATCTGAGAACTTACTTTAAATTTTACCATGTACAAAGCATCAGTGAGTCTGTTCATACTGGCATGTTCTTTTCCAATCTAAAAGAATGGAATAGACAGGTGAAATAAGAAGGACTACAACTATGCTTTAATTAGGTATTGTTTTCTTACACAAATCTTTACATTCCTACCAAAGTTTATCAGCAATTTGCAATGCATTAATGCTTCCAGTAAGTCATCACTTTTCCTTAAGCACTTCTTAAATATGTGGCATAGTCCTCAAACACTTTACAGCATAATGCTTTTCATCATGTAAACATGCTATTTTTGCAATTTTTACCTCTAAGAAAACACCAACTACTGCCAAGCCATCTGGAGCTGCTGCTGCCTCTCCAAATGTTGCATATTTTCTGGCATTCCAATGTACTAAGTGGAGCTTTAAAGAAAAATAACAAATAATAATTAAATTAGAGATAGAAGCTGTGAACATGGTTTCTCATTGACAGCACTAAGAGTTGTTCATAACAGAACGGTTTTGTGTCAAAGGCATTGCTGGAAACATGAAGAAGTGAATCTTTTAGACAGGCCCATGAGTGTGGGCAGGCACCAGGCAAGTTTTCTGTAGCAGCCCACACTGGGGTGGCATGGCCAGGCTTTGGGAGTGGGAGGGTACAGGGGTGGCTTCTGTGAGAAACTGCCAGAAGCTTCCCCAGCTCATGATCACAAGAGACCCAGGCTGGAGCAGCTCCTGAAGGACTGGCTGCACCCATGGAAAGGGACCAGGCTGGAGCAGCTCCTGAAGGACTGGCTGCACCCATGGAAAGGGACCAGGCTGGAGCAGCTCCTGAAGGACTGACTGCACCCATGGAAAGGGAGCAGGCTGGAGCAGCTCCTGAAGGACTGACTGCATCCATGGAAAGGGAACAGGCTGGAACAGCTCCTGAAGGACTGACTGCATCCCTGTCAGAGACTGAAATGTTACAATTTTTGGCTTATACATCTTCATGAAAGACTTTTGCCTATTATAGCAAAACTGTACAAAAGCTGCAGAGAAAGGCACCAAAACCCTGACTGGGGCCCTGAACTGCATGTTGATGGAGATAAGATAAAGCGACTCAGGGGGAAAAGAATACATTCACAGAGGGATCAAGCTTAGCACCTTCGGGGTGGAGACCGCAGCCCCAGGGCTATCAGCTGCCAGGGTCGCACAGACCTTCACAGCAAAGCAGGGAAAAGAGGGGGAGGAGAGGCTTTGGGTGTGCAGTGAAAACCCTCCGGTCAGAGGCAGTTAACGCCCATCTCAGCTTTGGGGCCCTTCTCCCCAGAAAAAGCCACATCCACATGAAGGACAGCAGAGGGGGTGTCATGGCCCATCAGAGGCCCCCCAAAGGGGTCCCCAGACCCTGCACATGAGGCAACAGAGCCACAGTGTTGCAAGGGACAGTGTCAAAACCTAGTCCCCTCAGGAGGCACGGGGCCTTCCCACCTGGCCCGCACCTATATTAATCCATGGGATTCTAGACTCTTAGGCAGCAGGGGACCCTCACCACTAAGAAGAACAGAAGAACAGGAGCAACGAGATGTGGCTGGGATCCTGGGAAGGGTCACATGTTTCCCTTGTCACTCCCTCCCTGTCTCCCCCACCCCCCCACACCTCTTTTTCTATTTCTTTCTTTTCTCTTTCTTTCGCTTTGCCTCTTTTACTACCAAATAATATATATCAAGTTTTTTTGGCACCAAAATCTAACCTCGTTTGGTTTTAATAAAGTTTTTTTTGGTATATTTTGAATATTTCTGCGTTTGAGCAATTTTATTCACAGAGGCTTAGGTTTTTTTTGCTCTTCTGTGTTTAAACCAGTTTGTAACAACCCCATGGAAAGGGAGCAGGCTGGAGCAGCTCCTGAAGGACTGACTGCACCCATGGAAAGGGACCAGGCTGGAGAAGTTCATGGAGTTCACTGTCTCCTGTGGGAAGGACCCCACACTGGAGCACGGGAAGAGTGTGAGGAGCCCTTCCCCTGAGGAGGAAGGAGCAGCAGAGACAACCTGGGATGAGCTGAGCACAGCCCCATTCCCCATCCCCCTGCACCACTCGGGGGACGAGGTGGAGAAAGCTGGGAACAAAGTTAAGCCCAGGAAGAAAGGAGGGGTGAGGAGAAGGTGTTTTAAGACTTAGTTTTTACTTCTCATTATCCTACTCTGATTTGGTTGGTAATAATTTTTTTTGTTTTGCTGTGTCACTAGTGAGGGATCTCTCCCTGCCCTTACCCCGACTCACGAGCCTTTCCTTACATTTCCTCTTCCCATCCAGCTGAGAGCGGCAAGGATCGCTGACCTACCCATGGTGAGCAAGGAATCAGAATCCTAATCCTGTCCCCACTGCAGAAAAGGTCATGTGACAACAACATTTGCATGAAATAATCCCATCTGTGAAAACACATCCTTACCTCACAGGGAAAAGGTTTTCCGTCAATGGTATGCTCTGATCCCTGACTGTGTGTGGCTCCCCAGTGGAAGTGGAACTGCTTTAGCCGGAATGGATTCTGAAAGGGCCCTCCACTGATTGCTGGGCAGAAGAACAAAAAAAAAAAAAAAATAAGAAAAGAGAAAAAAGCTTAAGCATTTTAGCTTTTTAGCTTCCTGCTAGTAAAAGTAACCACTGTTGGCACAATAGTGGAAAAAACCCAGCAGCCTCTCCCAGCTGCCAGCATGAAAAGGATGCATCATCCAGGCATTTAAGAGGGGTGGATTTATTAATGGAAAGCACCTAAATTCATTTGAAAAAGTAAACTAAAAACACTGTATGGCTACCTGTACAGAATTTGTAGCTTTCTTGAAAGAGTATATTCGACAGGTGAAGATGTTTTAACCTCCCTTATGGTTATGCCTTTCCTGTTAAACACAATGAATACAAGTGGAACAGATGGAGCAGCCCTGGGAGCAGCACCTGGGGGTGCTGTGGGTGAGGGCTGGCCCTGCCCCAGCCCTGAAACCCCCCTGCCTGGGCTGAGCCCCAGCCTGGGCAGCAGGGGAGGGGGGATTGTGCACCTCTCCCTCCTCAGGTGAGAGCACAGCTGCAGAGCTGGCCCAGCCCTGGGGCCCAGAACAGCAAGGCGCCGGAGCTGCTGCAGAGAGGCCACAGGAGCCTCCAGGATGAGCAGAGAGGGATGGAGCAGTTCTGCTGTGAGAACTGGGATTGCTCAGCGTGGAGAAGAAAAGGCTCCAAGGAAACCTTACACCCTGAACATCAGGCAGACACTTCAGCTAGGTACTTCCTTCTTACAGTATCTTTACTACCAGTGGAGGTTATCTATATTCCATTTCCTTTAAATACCCGATCCCATAAAAGAGGAAATATAATAGCTGGTACTTCACACGATACCCCTCAACCTCAAATCACCTTCTAAAGGTAAGGAAATGCCACAGAGACACTTCATACATCATTTAGACATAACACCCAAGAACAGGCGTATGCTTAAGATTCCACCTATAGAAGATATTTTATCAACAACAGCAGTAATCCCTGTAATTTTATATGCCACCAAATCTAATACACTTTGCCCAACAGACATCAAAACCTGGTCAGAGTCTCACATTAAGAAAATTAAAATTACATTTAATATCTATAAAGCCTGTATCCTCAGTGCAGCTCATAACACTTTATTTAAAAAGTGAAAGCTGGGGCTTGCATGGTGCTACCAAATGTGCATGGTTCCAGCTGGCCTTTATGCAGGAAACTGGCCTTGCCAAAGCAAAGGTTTTAGTATTAATTAAGGATATAAATATCTCTTAGAATGTTTTTCTAAAGTTAGCAACAGAATGCATCACCTGCTCCAAATATTTTAAGAAATTTAGCTATTATGGATTATTGTCAAAATTCTGTTGTGTCATTTATGCAGAGCTTTGAGTCACTGGATCTATTTCAACACAACTAAAAGCAGTTTAAAACATGTTTTCCACTCCTAGCAGTCATCTTCTTTGAAAAAGTGTTATTGAAACAAGACATGCTTAGTGTAGAAAGGGTCTCATTCCTGGCAGGTGCTCTGAGTCTGTATCTCTAAATGCAGAGTAATAGATATTCTTAAACTTCTAAAGCTGAATAAAGTTCACTGTTACACAGATACAGTTCAGCTGAAAATTGCATTAAAGTAGTTAGCAAGCTAAAATAATACTTCCAGAGAGGTTTTACAAATTCTATTTATAGGGTGACATTCTGAACAGAACTGTACAGTAAAAATGGAAAATGCTCACCCAGTCTTCTTTGCAAATTCAGTTAAGATGCTTGAAAACCTGACCATTCCATTGGGCAGGCTCTTAAATTCATTTCCGAAGATAAATTTTAAAATAAAATGGCTGGAGTATTAACCTCTAGCCCTTATTTCAAGGGGTTACCAGCACAGACAAGCCACTTCACAGAAAAAATAACTTGTTTTGAATATCAGGGTATCCTATTGTCTTGGTTTGAGACAAGTTCAGGAGCTTGCATCAATCAGCACACCCAAAACGAGGGTGAAATCAGCTGATAGGTTTAAAAATTGTTCCAGTTCTTTTTACTTTGTTTTTTTTTAAATGTACTCTTTCCATTTATTAGCTGCTTTATTATCTCCATTTGAATGCTCTTCCCCTACCCCCAAATGTAAAAGCAGTCTACCATGGAAACAGACCAAACAGAAGAGATAATCAATCACTTAAAGAATTTACATTCTCTGCCAAGAGCTGAGACAAAAATAATGTACAACTGCAGACAGTCCAACATCCAGAGTTGGCTGCTACCAGCTCAGAACCCAGAATGAGCTTAAGATTTTATAATTTCTGAAGAAACCAAACTGCTACAAGTCAGAGAGGAAAGAAGAAAATGCAAGGTAATAGTGACCAGTCCAGGTACAGTTTGGTGCAGTGATTATGATGACTGTGCTGCATGACCCATCTCTGCTTATCCTCTTCCCTTCCCCGTGGGTGGGAGCTGGGCACTGAGCCAGAGCTGGCACGTGAGTTGGTATCTTTGATTGGGGTGATCATGAACCAGGGTGCTGAGGAGCTTTCATCCCTGCTCTGGGTGGTACATGTGGTCTGGCAGTGCTGGAGAGATGCCCAGCAAACTTCAATTCTCATCTAAAAGAAAAGCACTGCAAACAAACTTCTGATTTTTCTGATGCAAGAGCTTTTCCTAACGAAGAAACACTGTATTGATCTCTGATATTGCATTGCTAGAGAGGCTCAAAGTGAAGGCAAGGAGCACAGGGCTCAAAAAGACAAAATATAAATGGCTCTGGTCATGTGCCTTGTTCTAAGCTGAAATTATGCATCATAGAAATTACACTGTATAGAATGTACTTAATTGTTTCCCCCACTAAGTCCCAAACTGGTGTTCTGAGTTAGCTGGCTGTGTTGGTCTCACCTGTCCTGTCATCAGTGTCCTCAAACTCCACCATGACAGAGTGGCCAGTGTTGGAGATGCTGAGGGAGGTGCAGGACTCGTAGGAGATGGCCAGTGGCTGCAGGCTGGGGTCGAACACTGCCCGTGCAGAGTCGATGTCAATGGGGGACTGGCGGTTCCCCTGGGCAATGGGGTAAGCTCTGTGCCACTCGGAAGGGCCTTCAGCAGCAAACAAAGGAAAGCATCATTATTTCCTTCCTACCATACACAGAATGGTCATTATGGGTTTTCATGAGGCTTGAAATAAAGCTTGCTCAGCAAGAGTGACTTGAATGTTTGGCATGTGAGAAATTCATTTAAATTCTAGGCTGGTGTGTTTTTATTAGCACAAGCTGGCTGCAACAAGATGGGGATTCAAAAATCTTGTCCAGAACACATTGATGAACAGACTCCTGGACCCCCAGTTACTTGGGCCACTGTCTCTCTGCAGAGGCTAAAGTTACCTTGCTAAGGTGTTCTGAGGTGAGTACAGCTGTAAACACTTGCAGGCACAAACACACTCCCCAAAGAAACAGCATTTAATTCTCCCTGGGAAAGAGAGCGTAAAAGCTCCAGCGATTCAAATGAGATGCAGATGACTCAATGTCTTAGCTACTGACTATGCAGTTATTTTTAAAATAATTTTATGACTGCAGTAAATCTTTGAGACCGCTCCATTCTTCACTCGTCCATTATGGTAACTCTCTATCCTGAGTGAAGGGTACAGGATGATAATTAACACTTTGGGACTTCCTGACCTTAATAGAGTGGGGAGAAAGACCAATTTAATAGCACAACTCTGCTGCCAGAGCTGGAACATTCTTAAGCCATTTGAGATAACAAAAGCTTATCCATATCAAAGAATTCCTTTTTCTTATGGCTCATTTTCTACTTTGCTATGGTAGTGAAAGCAGCAATTAAATTGCTCTGCTGCTTCTGTTCATAAAGTATAACAGTAATAATTGTACTTCCAGATTCTCTCTTTAATTGTAGCATTCTCACATACTTTCACAAGGGGAAGCTTTTTTTTAAATCAAGCACAGGTATTTAGCCTCCTTGAGTTTACATAACACGACAGTGATCCCTTACACTCTTACTTGGCTTTGACACTTTCTGCAAAGCTAAGCTTATAAAATAATATCTTTTCTCAGCCTGCCTGTCAAGCAGATTTAGGAATTAAATGCTGTTACACAAGCTAAGGCAATATTGTTCGGCTCTCACAAGCTTCATAAGAGTATACATGGTTTTATTACTCCTACTTACAAGCACAAAAACATAACATTACCTACTAGCACTAACCAGCTTCACTTGGTATTGTAACTTGCTTTCAGACTCACAGAAACTAAAGGAGTTGCTGTTAAGAAGGAGACTGGCCCCCTGAAGCTTATGCAAAAGACTCTTGTTGGACACTCAGCAGCTCAAATAATTGCTGCAAAGAGAGAGACTCCTGGAAGTTATGCAATTGTCTCATTGGCCAACATCAGCCACTCATCCATCCTCTCTGTAAAGGATACAGGCACTAGCAAACACTACTGTGGCAATCCTTCAGGAGCTCCACATCCCCCCTCACGCTGTGACACGCATCCTTGGAGGTGGGAAGCAAAGGAGGAGGACTACATTAAAAACTGTCAAATCAGAAAGCATAAGTTGTTCTGTAAGAGATCTGATACTGATCTGTACAATTTATTGATGTACTAGACATACATAACATATAGCTTATTTTATTCGCTTTCATGAAAGCCTAGATACCACATTTCAGCAGCTGCACAGAATCAGGAGATGTATTACTGCTCCACTAAATCTTCTTTGCTTAACAGAATTGCTTTTGGAGAGAGACATAGGTAATCTTTTTTATAAGAGCATTTTGGAAAGGGACCCATCTATAATACCTGCAGTTTGAAAAAAAACCAAAGCAGTCAAAGTGCTTCCCTCAGTTTAGGAATGTCGATTGCAACACTTAAATGCAGCAGATATAAACTTGTGCACCTTTTGATGCCACTTTCTGGGTGCCACTGATTATCAATAAAGTAATTAATTACCTGCTGTATATACTTGATTCTTGCAGACATCAAAATGCAGGCAGCTCTGCAGGGCTCAGGCAACAGCTCTAGAAAAAAAAACGAGTGGGGGAAGACAGAGAGATGCAGCACGGAAATGCCATAACCTACCGTCAGCCTGCCCATATCCCCAACTGTGGTGGCCAGTCATTTTGGGAGCTACCCCTGCTTAGCTCCAGCTCCCTGAGCAGGGCACTGGTGCCTACCTGCCTTTATAGCGGCTCCCCGTGGGATAGGGTCAGCCCCTTAAAGATACAGAGCAGCCAGCAATTCCTGCAGGACAGGGAATGCTCGTGTTCTCCTGCTCCAGCCTTGCTGCTCCTGCTCCTGCTCCTGCTCCCCCTATTTGCCAAGGCAGCACAGGTGAAGGAAAATGCAAAACTCAGATAAATGAAGTCTCAGGACTTAGGGAGAAAGCCAAACTGTGGATCAAATTTAGGCAAAAATATCAGTGTTTTCCCATTCTCCACCCCAGGGGAGCAAAAGCTGTAAGGTACTCTGAGCATCAGGACAGTCCTGGGCAGGTGGGACCTGCCCTTCTCACATCTGTGTTCTACAGGGAGAAACGTCACTGCCTGTCTTCTGAAACCCTCTGCCAGCTGCAAAAAAATGAATGGTGTTTTCACCAGATCTGTGATTAATCACAATCAGTGCTTAGATGAGATGGAGAACACTCTTATCTTGGGAAAAATTCGCTTGTGCTGCTTTTAAACAAGGTAAAAATCACACAAAGGATGAATTGACAATCTGATTTTAATTTTGCAACTTCAAAGAAACTTTTTAAATAGACAAAATTTAAAGTGTGGTTATATTAGGGACAGAACACAGCAGACTCTGAAGAAAGGAGTTGATCTGTGAAGCCTCAGTTATCTGGAATGATGCAGCAGTTGCCTGCACCCTGCTAAAGCCATGGAGAGGCTACAATGAGACACCCAATCTACAGCTGTAAAATTTCTAAAGATACCTTTGGGGCAACGAAAATGGCTCCTTTGTTGTAATTTTGTTAGATCTGAAGAACTGCTCTCTGTCACGGCTACATTTTACAAACACATTGATTTTCACAAAGACAATAGCACACAAAAATAGGGATTCTTCTATTATGCAATCAAGAATATGGGAGGAAAAAACCAATGAGAGCATTTTATGCAACTTTTATATTGTGGTACTGCCTTGCAAGTATTAATTTCCTTTTTCAGGAGATTTCCATGAGAGTCAGCTATAAAACCTTTAAGAGTTGCTGATGCCAGCTAAATCACACACAGAGGGATGCAAACTGCTGCAAAGGTCTCCACAGGAGAGCTCTACAATGACTTACTCAGGTCAGCTCCTCAATTTATTCCTGTCAAGCTGCTGTGACCCGCTCAGGTCCCTGGCACACACCTGGCACAGACACTGGGTGTATCCCAACAGTCGTGGGCACCCAACACTGGAATTAGGACCTTGAAATACTCACTCAGATGCAGAGTCAGGAAAGCTGTTCTAAAGAAAAGTCAAAAAAATACCATTGCATCAGTGAAAAGAAACAGAAGAGGGATTTTGTGCATTAAAAGAGCAGACCATAAATTGGGGCAGATCATAAACTGGGGAGACCCACATGCAAGGCAGAGCAACTGTTTTCAAGAGAAACATCAACACTGGGCTCAGGTGAGCCCACAGGGCACAGTGGCACTGCAGTGCCCAATCTGCACTGGACACCATCGACCCCTTCATCTTTTATCTTCTCACTCAAACCCACACAGGGGTCTGCAAATCTAGGCTACAAACACATGGCACAGGAAGAGCTCTGAGACAAGTGAAAATCTCCTGAAGACATGACAGGAAGCAGACTCCACAAAATGGAGGTTTAAATGGATGGATTTAGAAAAAGTGGAAAGGGGGAATTACAATACCTGAGGGGAAAGGAAAGAGAGCCTAAATAAAATTTTGACTATAAATGATAGCCAGTGTGCATATGACAACTTAACGTGCTTCTGATCCAGCCAGCCTTCTTTCTTTATGAGGAAAATATTAAATTTTCATTAAATATAAGGTAACAGTGCTGCTTATACAAATACCCCATTATTCTGTAACCCTGATACCTCTGGATATCGGCTGACTCTAAGAAAGGATTTTCACTGATTCTGTCCTCAAATTATCATTTATCACTCCAAAAGCTGCAGTCGTCATGTAATTCTGTTCTCAGTTTGAATCCAGGACAATTACAGCACACTTGTGAACTTATGGAAGTGAGAACAACAGAGTGGTAGGTGCTTAAGGGGTGGATTTCTCCAATGCTGATCTAAAAGTGAAGTACTCATGATTTCCCCAGATTTCTCCTGGGTTCTTGACTCCCATGTCAGAAGTATCTGCTTAGCAGTGAATGACAGGAAGATGCAATTCCATTCACTACAGTGAGATGTTTCAAGCTGCCTTAGAGCCGAAATCTGTCTTCCCCAGCCTTCTCACTTACGGTTTTATTCCCCTTTGCCAGTAGTGATGAGTGAACAGAGCAGCAGCCCAGGGCAAATACAGGGGTTCTTCTGAACCTGTCACCAGGTTGTGATACAGAACTAACACAAAAGCTTCAGGTTTCCCACCTCTATATATAGAATTCATTTTCTTTATGCTTTAATAGGAGCTCCTTTTATTAAAATTGCTATATAAGGACTAACCATTATGATTAGAATACTCCAAGTAAGATTGGAATGCTGAATTGAAGTTGGACATATTTATCCTTTGCAGATTTGAGGAAACTGGGTTTTTTAATGTCTAAGGTAAAATGTCTCTATAATACTACAGGCCTGGAGTTGTTGGGAAGTTCTTGCAGAAGGAGATGTCACTTGAGGTTAATGCTTCTAATAAATATTACTGCATCACTGTGGAGGGACAGAGCTGCATTCTAAGGCATGTAAGATGAAATAAGACTTATTTGGTTCCAAGGTGAATGGCTCAATGGTACTCTAAGTGTATTAAGTAACTTGGCAATTACATCTGCTGACATCATTTATAATGGTGACACATTTGAACAAGGTGTCAAAAATACCCCACACAGTAAATATAAGCAGAACAGTGTACTGCCAACACAGAACACTAAAAAGCACAATCATTCCAGATACTTTTTCTATTTTTTAGTATTTAATTTAAAAACAGACTGCCTACAGTTCTTGATTGACCACAGAAATTTCAACTTTTATGTTCTCAGGTTTCTTCCCTTCCAAACACAAAAATGTGATGGCCTTTATATATATATTGATATTGTGTATATATATATATATACACATATATGTATATTGATATATTGAGATTCTCATGCACCCAGTGTAACTTCAGGAGCTGAAAGTGATCATCCTTCTCCTACAGCTACAGAGGGAGAGTCGTGAGATTTCTAAGGTAAAAACTAAACTGGGAATCTCCTCCTGGCATCAGGAGGAAAACAAAAAAAGGGTGCCAAAATAAAGAAGGGATTAAGAGGAAAGGGACAAAAAGGACATGCCTATAGTTAACGGACAACTGTGCAAGAGAAAAAGCTTGAATCAAACACGGGCCAAGATGGCCAAGGGAGTAGAAGGAATTTAGTAGGAACACTCTTGGGAAAGTGGGGCAGAAAAAGGGGAATGGGGTACCTGGTTCTCTAGGAATTTCCCAGCCTTCGTACACTGGTTTTTTTATTACTTCTTTTTGACTTTCAAAGCTATACGCACTTGGCTGCCTTATAGTAGATATGGGAGCTACATTCTAGAACTAAGCCTGAAATATTAATTCTTGCAATTTATGATTTATCCGGATTAAGCAGTGTAGCAGAGAGCAAGAACAGGAGACTGCTTTTGATTTGGGGAAACAGAATGTTCCTGAAATACTGCAACGGTCACTGAAATGAGAGCAGAAGGATTTACTGTGTCACAGCAGACACGAAGCCTGAAAAAAGGAACTTTGGTGGAGATGCTGTACATGGGAAACAAAAGAGGAAGCACTGTATTGTAGTACATCAGCTGCAAGATATAAACCACTCCCTGATAATGCACTGCTGTGTACATCATTCCAGCAGATATACAGAAAGCTAAAGCTACTGAAGAGAGGCAGATTAAAAGGATAATGGACTTTATATGGACTAACAAATCAGTGTGAATGATGCAGATATTTCAGGACCTCTCTTTTGTTGTTGAACCATACTGCCTGAAATGTTGGTTGAAATTTTTTAAGATGTGGAGGTTTTCTCCTTTTTTCGCACACCATCAAGGTCCAACCAAGGCTGATTCTATATGGAAAGATCATTAACAGAAGCACATAGGCACAACAGATTTCACATGTTCTTGTCTCCACACTAAGCAGGAATAACTGCAATAATATACAACATCTCTGCAAAACATATCTTATCTGATTTTCCTGACTGCAGGCACCTTCAGGGCTTCTGCCTCAGTCTGCCTGAAAATGCCTTGAAAGTCCATACAGAAAGTGCATTGAGAGATGCAGAGAAATGCCCATTTTGAACATAAATTCTGGGAACGGCACTGTTGTCCAGAAAAATTGGATCCATTACTGTGCAACGGCCAGTAAATACACACTTGAGAGAGACATTGATTATTTATGTCAGAGTTGCCAAGCCTCATGCTCGGTGGTGTTCCACAAATCAAGCAGCCCGACTACCTATACTTTTTCCTATTTAAATATTTTAGCAAATAAAGGCATGAATGTTCATTGGCTACAGCTTACATAGTTCTCTTATTAATTATCATTCTCTCTTCTATTGGTTTATGAGTGTCTCGCTTCTCACGCTAATTAGTGCCATGCTCTATTTTTCTCTTCCTCTGGCTCGGTGGTTTCCTGTGTGGGTGCTCCATGAGTTGGTGGTCCTGATCTGCCCCTGCTAGAAGTCCCCTTTACCCAGTCAGAGCTGATTCCACACAGTGGCTGAGTTGACTTTATTTATTTATTTCTTCCTTATTTTGAGGGTTCTGCCAAATGTCCATGTTGCCCACAAATTCTGAAATCCTTCTCCCCAGGCTTTGTTAACCTCACCCTGGGCTGAGATCATTGGAACGTGTCCAGCCCCAAAACTTAACAAGGCAATTCTGATGACCAGGAATTTGTGTTTCCAACACCTGAACAACACATAGAGCTTGTTGGCTGCCCTGTTTCATTAAGTCTCCCTCCTTGTTGGTTAGGCTTGAAAGTTACAAAGATCAAACAGCAAAGAACATCTTAACAACATTTTACGTATTCCACATTTTATGAGTAGTGCTGAAGCATAGGTAGGATGTGATTAAACTCTCGATGAGCTCTTTTGAGTGGAATCCTACTAGGAATGGGGTTCCTATGAGGGCTGGATTGCCGATGGTTAGGCATGGAGTGGCTGTTGGAAGTAGTTTTTGTAGGCCTCCTGTTTCTCAAATGTCGTGTTCTCTGTTCAGGCTGTGGATATCGGTCCCTGAGCAGAGGAGTAACATTCTTTAAAGAATGGGGGGGTTGAGATGCGGAGTAAAGCTGCCGGGGGCAGGTTTAGTCCGATTGTGACTATTATTAGGGCTAACTGATTTGATGTGCAGCAAGCCGGGGTTTGTTTAATACCGTTCTGTGTTAGGGCTTACGTGGCGGCAAATGGTGCGGAGAGGGTCCCCAGGAGCGGCAAATGGTGCGGAGAGGGTCCCCAGGAGCGGCAAATGGTGTGGCGAGGGTCCCCAAGAGCGGCACACGGACGGGCGGGGGCAGCGCTGGTGAACACGGGGTGGCTGCGAGTGAGGGGGAAAGTTCCGGGTGCTACCGACCCTGCCGGGTCGAGTCTGCAGCAGTGCAGCTGCTGCTGTCAGCCAGGGCTGCCGGACGCAGAGAAGCGCCCGTTCCCCGCACAGAGCCGAGACACGGGACCGCTCCTGGGGCCGGGGCCGCCCCTCAGGGCCGGGGCCGCCCCTCAGGGCCGGGGCCGCCCCTCAGGGCCGGGGCCGCCCCTCAGGGCCGGGGCCGCCCCTCAGG
>WEKY01035428.1:180127-209194 GCA_013390045.1 Picathartes gymnocephalus
AAAATAGATATGCAATAAATAAGCAGTATATATTAAGGGGAATATATAAAAATGTATATATTCATGCATAATTTTATGTATATTTATACGAAAGGGGATAGAGCTACATAGGTACTTATATATGTTTTTGTATAACATATATAAGTTGTTTACACAGTGTTTCTTATATAAGTATATAATGTATAAATATATAAATGTGTATAAATATATATTTATATTATGCATATCTATCTTTCTGTATCTATATGAATACATAAAGGGGAGCGTGCTGAAAAGATGGAGCCAGGCTCTGCGCCGGGGCCCAGCAATGGCACCAGAGCCACGGGCAGGGACTGAGCCCTGCAATTCCCCTGCACAGGAGGCACAACTTCTGCCCTGGGCGGTGCCCAGCCCTGCACAGATTGTGCACAGAGCCTGTGCAGTCTCCTCCCTGAGGATATTGCAGAGCCCTCTGGACACTCTGCTGTGCCCTGTGCTCTGGGATGGCCCTGCTGGAGCAGGGAGGTGGCACCAGAGGAGACCCTGTGGGCCCCTCCAGGTTGATCCATTCTTGGATTCTGTAAAAGGGCAGAAAAGATCCAAGTTACTGGATGGGTGGCTGGCACTGGAGTCAGGGGTGTCTGTCTACAGTGTGGCTGTTTAGTTTTCCTATGGATCTGTGTGAGTGAAGGGCTCAGCAGTGGTGATACCACTGTGCTGTTCCCTCCACAGCTTTGTGCAGTTCAAGAGTGCAGAGTCCTGGGCTCCTTGGTACAGGAAAGTCAAGGAGCTACTGGAGAGGGTCCTGTGGAGGGCACACGGAGGATTTGGGGTCTGGAGCATCTCTCTGGTGAGCAGAGACTGGGAGCTGGACCTGGTTAGTCCAGAGGGCATCTCAGCATAGAAATATCTCAAAAGTGGGTGTCAGAGGATGGTGCCAGACTCTTTTGGGTGGTGCCCAGCAGCAGGACAAGGAGCAATGGCTGTGAACAAAACCACAAAACGTTTCATCTCAACATGAGGAAGAACTTCTTTCACTGGAGCAGATGCCCAGGGAGGCTGTGGAGTCTCCCTCTCTGGGACATTCCAAACCTACCTGGACATGTTCCTGTGTCACCTGCTTCAGGTAACCCTGCCTGGGCAGGGGGGTTGGACTGGGTGACCTCCAGAGGTCCCTTCCAACCCTAAAAACTCTGTGAGTTACCACCCCAGTGAAACCAGCAGGACATGTGACCTGGGATGTCCTAGCCTGATTTCAAGCTCAGTACTGTTTTGTAGGTGTCTGAAATACCAGACTCAGCAAGATTGATTTCTGTCTCCTGTGCATTTCAGTGTCTTATGTATGACATATGAGAAATTTTAAAGTATATGTATAAAATTCTATTATTTATAATAAAAGTTAGGAAAAAGAGTGTTCAGCATTAGGATGAAATTTGGGCAAGGATTGTTTTAACCCATGCTGGTCTTTAAAAAGTTAAAGTATGTTGCAAGAGAAAGGTGTGTGTGCATGCATATGGTGTAAAGATGGAGAAAATTAAATGTCAGGGTAACTGGGTTGCTCTTTGGAAAGTCTAAGAGTTTTCACAGTAAGTTTCCTTAAGGATGCTTATTTTGGTTAGTGCTGTTTAGGCCCTCAGCAGTGAAGGGATAGTAGCATGCCAGCCCTCCATTTGTCGTTTTTTTTGTTGTTTGTTTCTATTGGCTTTGCAATCTGAAGTTAAATAACTTCATTATGTTTTGGTTTCCCTCCCAATACAGACTGTGGGGTGACCATGGCCAAGAAGCATTGGAATCTGCCCATGTTTGCGTGATAAATGCAACAGCAACAGGAACTGAAATACTCAAAAACTTGGTGCTGCCAGGTCAGTAGATATTTCTTCTGCCTCTTCTTTGTGATGTATCTGATAACTTGCTGATGGCACGTTATTCACAGGAGGTTTTTTCCCCCAAAGGTATTGGTTCGTTTACAATTGTCGATGGGAATCAAGTCTCTGGAGAAGATGTTGGAAATAAGTAGGTTTTTTACTTAATTCAGTTACAAATTGACAGAGTTTCATAGGTAATTCCATCTCTGTATTTGCTAAGAAGTCTTGCAAAATTCTTTTAAAGGCCTCTCTGTGTTTCTCCAATTCTCTCTGTGGGTTTAGATGTTGGTGACACACAGTGTGCACAGTCATTTTGATATTAGCTGCTAAATTATTTTACTTGCTGGGTTTGGACCTCACAGGTCTGTTTGTTTCACACATCAAGTTTACAAGGACAATGATCTACTCAGTATAAAATATTTAAAATTAACTTGTTTGATGTAGTCTTGAGCTATGACTGTGCAAGCCTTGCTTGTGTTTCAGTGTAGTTCAGTATATTTTCTCTCATTTTGGTGATGCAGATGACTTAATTTTTATTAGTCATTGTGCAAGTGTGACTGCTAGACCTTTATTAGCTTTCAGAACTTTGAAAGGGTCTGTGCAGCAGGGGAAAGGGTAAGAAATGTTTGCAAATCCTGTAAAAATTATTTACTTATTAATTCTTGATCAAGTTCTGTTATGGTGCACATAGATAGCTACAGGGGTTATGTGAGGGGGAAGGATGTTCCATGGTATGAGGAAAACAGTGCTAGTGAGTCTTTAATTAATCTGGTGAGAAAGAAACTGCAGCATGATCCTGTATTCTAGAGGAGTTTGGCATGTCATATAGTTCACATTTATGGCTTGGGCATTGAAAAACTTTAAGAAACTGCTTCTGAGGAGAATACAAAAGTGGTGGGAAAAAGCAGATTTAAGGGTTTGTTGTGTATGAGAGTCAACAACATATTCTGCAGAACAAAACGTAACTTCGATTTTTTTTCTTCAGAGTAAAAGTTCACATGTGATTCTCTCTTGTCTCCTTTTCAGTTTCTTTCTACAAAAAAGCCATATTGGTCAGGTAAGGAGATAATAAATGTCGGTTTACATGTATTGAAAGCATGGAAATGCCGAGTATTTAAACATGGTATTATGAATAATCCTGAAAGCATATGTGTATAGGTTAAAGTCTGTTTATTCTTTACCAGAATTCCCTATGATTACTTTCTAGTTGCTCATAAGTGAGAAGATAAACTCAATTGTGGCAAGATTGAATAGAAAAAAAATGAAGAGCTTATGGTTAAAATCTTTGAAAGGATAAGCTAGAAGACCATTGTGGTTGAAGGAGTAAAGCTAAAGAGCTGAGAGGTGAATGGGGAGAAAAAATATCACAAAACCAGAGAGTACAAGAGGCATAGATAACTCCTTGAAATTCTGTAATAAAACTGGAAATTAGGAAATAGCTGTCTCACAATTTTTTTTTTTAATGATATTATTAAAAATGCTCTCAGACTAAGTGCTTGCTATTACGGGATGCATTTTTGCTTCAGGCAAGCAAGGCTTGGAGTAAGGAGCCTTAGCTTATAATGAGCTTTGTTGTGGGGTGTTTTCTTGGGTTGTTTTGTTGTTGTTTTGTTTTGGCATTGTTAGCATGTGGCATTATGTAGTACTGATACACTATAGAAACTGCATGTCATTCTGATTGCTCTGAAACAGAATCGTGCCCAGAGTGCCATGGAGCTCTTGCAGGAATTGAATAGTGATGTGTCTGGAAACTTCGTTGAAGAGGTTTGTCTTCCTAAATTAGTACTATGTGTGTGTCATATGGTGTGATAAAAATGTGAAATAGCAGCTCTCTCTTGCTTTGTAATGTTGCAGTGTAAATAGATTCAGGATAAAACAGCATTTGAGGAAGATAATCTGAAGTTTAAACTTTTTTATGTATTTCAAACAACAAATCACTTTATGTATTTCAAACATTATTTTGTAACTTCATCGTAATTTTATAACTTTCTCTTAACACTTAATATTCAGCAGACTTGCTCTGTACTCAGAAATTTTCAGTGTTCCCTGACATACTTTTTTTTTTTCTCCTATTTAGAGTCCAGAAAAGCTTTTAGACAATGACCCTTCCTTTTTTAATCGGTTTAACTTAGTGGTTGCAACGCAACTACCAGAGAGGTAAGAATTGCCTACGGTTGTTTGTTTTCATTCCATTGTAAAAGCAGGTTATATATGTGTGTGTGTGTATATATATATATGCATACACAGACACATATATTCACAGGCACTTACTTGCAGAAAAGCTTAAGCAGAACAGAACTCTGTCATTGTAAAGGGAAGTTACAGCCAGTGATGGCATTTTCTAGAGACCTTTTTGTACCTCTCATTGGAACTGCCTCTGCTGGAAGTTAGGATTGTACAGCACATGGATCTAATTCTTCTTTTCTCTTTTTCACAACTCATTGAAGCTTTTTATTTGATACTTGAAGCATTTGGGAGGATGGAATGAGACATAAGTAAGATAATGGATGAACATTTTTCCAACTCACTGTAAATTTCTGTATGAAGTTAATCACCTTATATGCTTAGGATCATGGTGATATTAGAAAAGTTTTCTGAGAGAACTCTTTCACAAGTAACTGGTGTAGGAGTTAACTTTGTAGTTAACTGTTGTCTTCTGTAGATCTGAAAAGAGCATGTTTTTCCTTACAGTACATTGCTGCAGCTGGCTGAAGTTCTCTGGAATTCCAACATTCCTCTGCTGGTGTGCAGGACTTACGGACTGGTTGGTTACATGAGAGTCGTTATTAAAGAACATACAGGTTAGAGGGTTTACTGAGATTGAGACTTCTCTAGAAGGTTTAAAGCTTCAGTAACTAATGTCACTTTGGGGTTTTTGTTTGTCTTTTTTCAGCTTGTGATATGTTTAGTATTTGTTATGTCCTAGGTAGTTCACATTCTTTGAGGAATGCGTAGGGATTACAGACTGCAACAAATAGTAAAATTGAGAATTGTTCTGACATTGTGGGTCACTTACACAGAGCACATTGAGAATCAAGCAGTGAAAGGAGCAGGTGGATGCTGTATTTGTGTAGCTCTGTTTTGAAGGCCAGACATAAAGCTGAGAAATGCATTGTGTCATTTTTCACAGTTGTTGAATCTCACCCTGACAATATGTTAGAAGATCTGAGACTGGACAAACCATTTCCAGAACTGACAGAACACGTTCAGGATTATGACTTAGATCATATGGACAAAAAGGTTGGTGTGTGGTTTGCACTGTGTTCCCCAGGAGAGATGCAGACAGCACAGGGATTCTGTGAAAATGGCTCTTGGCAGATGACTGTGGTGCCAAGTCTCATCTGAACAGAGGCAGCTCTAGAATCAGTCACGAGGAACTGTTTTTGCCTCTGCCCCAAATATTCCAGTCTATTTAAATTTTAAGCAGGTGGGGGCCTTGGAAAGCAAGGACTACTCTTGGACAACTTGATCTTTTGTTAGATTGAATACCCCCTCGCACCGTTGTTTTTAATTTGTTTTTTAATTTTTATGGTTACCTATTGCTGCAGAGCTTCGTACTGTGGGTGTTTGTGCACAGGGTAGGTTCCACTCCAGAAAAATATTGGAGAAGTTGTCTCACCCTTTTTTAAGGAGAGTAATAATAATTAGATAATTTCTTTTATAGTAGTTAGAGAATGTTATGGCTGAATCAAAATCTAGAACGTGTCCAGTGTCTTCAGAATAGTGGAAGGGATTTTTGGAGTTTACATTGAAAATAGGTTTTTAATTCGTTTCCTATTTTTTATCTTTTCTCAATGTGACAAAGATTTCTCCACTGTTCAATTACAGGACCACAGCCACACTCCATGGATTGTGATTGTAGCCAAGTATCTCACCAAATGGTTCAATGAGGTATGTTGCAAAACTGTTATTATTATTATTGGTCTGTCTTTTCTGAACTAGTTAACTGTTTTGGCAGCGTGTAATATAAAGAAAATAAGGTGGAATCATAAAAAAAGGATTACTAATTGAAATACAAGTGAATGTGTGAGCAATGACAGACTCCTGGAGTTCAGCAGTCTGAACACAGTGAGCTTAGTACTAGGTATTTTAAAGACAAAAATCTCTTTGTGTTTTTTAAATTTAGAAAAGTGAACTGTTGCCTAAGAGTTACAAAGAGAAAGAAGCCTTCAAAGAACTGATTCGGCAAGGTAATCCAAGTCCTGGGGTCTATTATTCCTACTGGCAGAAACAGATATAGGGTGGTGTCTGAAAAGTAATCCCAAGTTCTCTCAGGTTTAATTTATGAAAGATCTGCTGGTATATACTGTATGAATCTTCTGCCAAATGATTGTTTTGTACAGGTGGATCTTAAGATGTTGGAATTGCTTATAAATGTGTGTTGTCAGTGTTCCATACTGTCTAAGATCCAGAGTGTGTTTTGATTTGGGTGGGAGGAAAGGCCTTAAGAGAAAATCCTGTTAAAAAGGTGTTAAAGAGGAGAGCAAGTGGCTTTTGACACTGGAATTGTTCTGCAAGTATTTGATGTGTCCACTGACCCATCAGACACTTGGTAATTGTTCACCTCTGCATGGCCAGGTTCTGTAGCACTGAGTGCCACGTAACCAGTGTGTGAACTACTTCATTTGGGCAGGTGTTTCAGTCCAATACCTTTTGAGGGTGCCAAAATTCGCGTGGCACTTTTAAGATCTATGAATACATTGTCTGAAATGATTGTAGGAAAACACCATTAACTGAATTTTTGGCATTTCCTCACTTAAAGGTGGCCTGTGTGCAATCTTGGAGTGCTTCTGTCACCCTTATCCCCAGGCAGTGATAGGGAACTGATTGGTAGCAGTTACCTTTGGTTATGTCAGATTTTTAGTGGAGGCCCTTTCTTGGGCTGGCTTGCTCTGTGGATGCATAAGTGTTTGCCAAATTTGTTCAAAAAACCCAGCAAAACATGATTGGCATGGGAAGGAGAGTTGAATTGTTAATTTAGTGCTTATGAAACTTCATTATCTCTATCTCACACAAATAAAGTGGTGTTTTTGTGCTAAGTAACTTCTACTTAACATCACAGGAAAAGGCATCATATGCAGAATTTAAATGAAGTTAGCTTCATAATTACATCTGGTCTTTTTTCTTGTGATTTATTTTTCATTTTTTTGCTAGTAGCTGTTTTGCAATGAATACATCCAAAGTCAGTCTGCTCTGTTGGTAAGATATAAATGATGAGATGTAATTCAAACAGTTGTGCGTTTTCATTTTTTTTTTCAATAAGGTATCTTAAAGAATGAAAATGGGACCCCAGAAGATGAGGAAAACTTTGAAGAAGCCATAAAAAATGTGAACACTGCATTAAATCGTACAGAGGTAAAATAAACAGTTCCATGATAAAATTGAAGCAATTACAACTGCCTCATTTTCTCAGAACATATTACTCAGTTTTAGGACAGAAACTCCATTTGTAACGTTTGTATTTAGCTAAAACAGGATTAGTACAATGTTTAGAACTGAAATGGTGTAGTTAAATAGACCTATACTAGCTGGCAGTGTAGCTTTTGGAAATTCTCTTACTCCCTTGCTCTTGCAAGAAAGCTGCATTTTCCTTCTGCAGACTTGAGTTCAAGTGTACAATGAGTCAGCAACCAGAGTGCATCAGCAGTGAGTTCTTGTATGACTTCTACGGTTCACTCTGTAAAAAACTCTGTGAAGTGCTGGGTGCAATTGTAAGGATTTAGCAGTGAGTGGTGTGGATGATGCTGATTTAAATACACTGCTGGGAGAGAGAGCGAGCATTTACTGAAATTGGGCTGTATTGAAGCCAGGGGCTGTAGTAGTTATTCCCTGTAGAAATGAAGGGCTGTAAGGGACTCCTGGTACAATAAATTCACTTCTTTCCTTTTGAAGAAACTTACGACAAAATTCTCTTCATAAGCTGGTCAAGCTTAAAAGCCTTTCAAGTGATGTTTTCATTATGTTTTAAATAATCCTGACCTAGTAACTCATGGTTTAAAATTGAACTCTGATTTCCTTAGTTTCTCACCCAGGGTAAGCTGCAAAGGCTACATGGGGCAAAAGCACATTCTGTGGTTCTTCCTAGATTTTGTTCTGTTATTTTGAGCTGTGCTGATCCATACTTGGATGGTCATGTTAAGTCTCCCGAGAAAGCAGCAGGTAAAACTTAGTGCTGTCACCCAAGCCACTACAAAACACGGCCCAGGATATTAATATTTATTTTATGTGCCAGACTGACCTGCAGCAGTTAAGGAGTCAAAATACTTTTGTAGCCCCATTCCCCTTCCCTGGCCTTTCTGCTGCTCTGCCCCAGCAGGCAGAGTGGGACAGTTGCTGCTACCGTTTTTTACGTCTTCTGTGTCAGAGATGGAAATCAGGTGAGATTTTGTCTGTAACATAATCTGATCTTGCTCAGAAGCGTTGCCTTGCTCTTGGGCAGGGCTGCTATTTGAGATGTGTCTGAGCAGCACTGACTGTGTAGGATTCAGAGGAGATTTGCTATGAAACTCTGAGGCTACCTGGAGTTGGTTCACCTATGTAGTGAGTGTTGAGATAATTCAAGAAATCAAAAGTCAAGGAATTACAAACCCAATTTATTTATTTTCATAGATTCCAAGAGGCATTGAAGAGCTTTTTAATGACGATTGCTGCCTAAAACTCACGGAACAGGTATGAGTAGCTAAGGGTAACACTTAAATGTAGAAAAAGCATCGTTCATAACATCTGTGTCCATGACTGTCTCTTGTGCATTTGTAGTCATCTTCTTTCTGGATTTTGGTTCGAGCTTTAAAGGAATTTGTGGCAAATGAAGGGCAAGGAAGCTTGCCTGTCCGGGGCACCATTCCTGATATGATGGCAGACTCCAGTAAATTCATCCAATTGCAAAATGTGTAAGTAGACAACTCCTTAAGGGAGGTCACTTCCATTCATGTTGCTTGTATTTTGTCTGTATAATGCAAAACAAAAAAAGAGATAGCATTCAATGTGGAGTTGATGGCTTTCTGCTGTCATTATTTACTTCTTCATTATTACCAGATACCGTGAAAAAGCAAAGAAGGATATTGCTGCTGTGGGGAACCATGCTGCTAAATTGTTACAGTCCCTGGGCAAGGTGAGTGCAAACCTATGGCCTTTCTTCTACTGGAATGAAGTATCTGTGAACTATCTGCTTTATTTATCACTTTTGGTTTGATCATATAAAAGTAAAATGCATGCAGGGATATACTAGTTACAATTTAAGACACCTTTTTTGTAGATTAGCAACTAGTTATTTCACAATAAATATATTAATATATCTGAAAGCAGGAATTCTCTGGGCATTGTGTGTACTGGAACGAATATATTCTCTTTTAGGCACCTGAGTCTATTTCAGAGAGAGAATTGAAATTGTTCTGTGAGTATGCTTGGTTTCTGTTCTGGGTTTATGCAAATGATCAAATAATCAAAAACGTCTGAATGATCATGTAGTTATTAAGCAGTAAGTCAATATTTGAATTTTTCAAGTAAGTTCTAAGTGATTTACATCCCTGTTTTTTAGTGGAAGTAGAGATGTTCAGCATCTCTCAGGAGTAAAGGTTGGCTTTAAAATGATGTATTTTTTCACTCTAAACAACAGGGAGCAGCTCCTCCCTGATGAGTACCTGAGCACTCTTGCCCTTGCTGGGGTACTGGTTTCAGAGTGTTGGCTCTGCAGACTTGAGGTAGTCTGAAAAGCTGTAATCCAGTTGATGGCACTTCAGGCTGTGTCTGTCCTGGATGTGTACACGTGTCCAGCAGCAGCCTGGCTGAGTCTCCTCACAGCTGGAACACTCCCCTGTAAGCACAGAGCCAGGAGCTTGCTGCCCTGCATTGGTAAAACATTTGGGAACCTCCCAGTTGCTCCTTTTTCGGTGCTGGGTTGTAGCTGCACCCTGGGTTGTTTTATAGCAATGATACTGGAGAAGAACCTTTTCCAGGTCATGGCTGTGCTGTTAAAATATTAATTGAGAATTAGATGTAGCGGAAGATGGAAAAAACCGTGTTGATTTGCAGCATGGGAGAGGGAAACATGGCAGATGTGACTCATGAATTGCTGTGGTGTAGCTGTTGCATTAACGTGGCAGGTACATGGAGATTCCACATGAGCACAAAGTATTGCCCTAAAACTCTCGTGACCATAGACCTAAATGTAGCCAAACAGGTTTTTATTACTTCAGACTGAGAAGAAACAGGAAGATGTTCGATAAAGTGCTGTTAAGCTGTAGTGTTTGCCATGTCACAGCAGTGAGACAGAGCTGACTGGCAATCTGTCCTTGTGCCCCGTGCCCAGGCAGCAATGCCGCCTTCCTGCGCGTGGTGCGCTGCCGGTCCCTGGCTCAGGAGCACAGCCCCAACTCCTTCAGCAAGGATGCCATCAGTAAGTACTGCTGCTTGCCACAAACTGCTCTGCATGCCCACCTTGCAGGGCTTTGGTGAGAAAAAGGAAATGTAAGCTACATGTTCTGCTGCATTATTCAGTTTTATTATTTGGCATCAACTACAAGTATGGAGTTTTTAAGTCTAGAATGTTGAATTCAATTTGATTTTGAAGTTTCAAAAATGACTTTCCAGATTGATGCACGTTTCACTTTTTTTTTTTCTTGTGGATTTTACTTGTAGTACTCTATAAATAAAGTACTTCAAACTTCTCTTTTCTGTACCTCAGTTATTTATGACAGAGCTGAAAAGGTACTTTAACCTGACCAAATGAAAATAATTATTTTGGCCCCTTTCAGTTAATCTGTTTAGTATGTGAACTAGCAAACTATTTACCTAATACTGCTTCTGGTTCTTATATTGCCTTTTTTTTTTTTTTTTCTTTGAGTCTGCATAAATTAGAAAAAAGCTGAAAATACTTTTTTTATCAAAGTTTGTTGAAATTAAGCTTATACAAGTCTTCTGAATGTTTTGGACAAAATATGTATATATTTTGTGTGTACATACATCTTGTAATATTTATAATTTCAGTGAAAGCTCCTTGAATTAGTTGCTAATGTGCAGTGGGATATAAGTAGTAGTTAGTATTTACAAAGACTACGGAGCTGCGTGGCAAGGGATTTAAGACTTGTTTTATAATTACAGTCATTACAGTTAAAGCATGTGTTTCAAATCCTAAAATTATAACTAAGGAATACCCCATTTAAATTAAAGCTGCCAGAATTGAAATATGAGTTTCTTCACTGAATAGTTTACATTAAATACATACTCTATGGTTTTGTCATAAACTTCGGAGGCAAAATTGTGTATCTGACAGTTGTTTGATTAAGATTCTGTCACAGGTTGTATTCGTTAAGGTTTCTTTCTACTGCAGATTTTACAGGTTTTTTCCAGGGAATTCAAAACCTTGCTTTTCCACTTCATCTGCACCAGTTAACCAGTTCTGTTGCTGTTTTCAGTTTCCCATATGGATAACCCAGACAGTGAAATAGTGCTGTACTTGATGCTGAGGGCTGTCAATAGGTTTTACAAGCAGCATGGTAGATACCCAGGTATGTTAATACCAGTTACTTCACATCATCAAAAGAAATATAAAGACCCAATAGTTACTGTAGTTCAAGTTATAAACTATGAGTACAACATTAGCTGTGATTTTGTTACCATAGTAATACAGCTTAAGGAATGTGAAAATTAAAATGAGAATTTTTTTCTTTGGGAGCTTAAGGAATTTATCTGAATTAGTACCACTGAAGTGGGTTGTGTGGATTATGAATCAGTTCAGCTATGCAGTAATTTGTCTATCATGAGTAGCATCAACAGAATATTCAATTATTATTAGTGTAGTATTAATAACATTAATTGGCTTAGAAACTTTTTAGGAAAACAAACTATTAAGGCTGCCATTTAAACTCATTAGCTTTGACTGTAGTGTTACAGTTGTGTGATGAAACAGTTGATTTATTTTGCAGGTGTCTACAACTACCAGGTAGAAGATGATATTGGAAAGCTAAAATCATGCCTTACTGGTTTCCTCCAGGAGCATGGGCTGTCTGTAGTGGTGAAAGATGACTATGTGCACGAGTTGTAAGTGTTGTATTTGAGGTGTGGCTTTGTTGGTAAAACTGCCTGGCAGTTTGTGACTGTTCCTTTCCTGTGCAGTTGTCGCTACGGAGCTGCTGAGCCTCACGCTGTTGCTGCCTTCATGGGAGGTAAGGGGGACACTGGTGACACTGCCTTGAGCCACACAAACACCAGCCTGTGAGCCAGAACCTCTGTTGCCTTCATTACTCTGGACTGTCAGAGCAAAGGCTGCAATCACAGGCTGCAGTCAAAGATGGCATTAGGGCAGAATCCTCCCCTTCATTCTCTAGATGGGACCTCCTGTAGTACATATAGAGTAAATGGCTGCAGCAAGGCTTATAATCAGTAAAAGAAGCCAAATAAACTTCAAAAACAATCTCAGTACATCAACTCTTCAAGTTCAAAAATATGTTTAAAAATGAAATGCTTGAAAGAGGCTTAATTTTTTTTTTTAAAGGAAAGTGATAATTACAGTAATTTTAAAATCAGTGAAGTACACAGTACACTTATGTTAAAGATGTAAGTAGCCTTGGTTTCTTAGCTTTCAGCCTGCAGGTATGTTTTAGTGGATACTCAGAATTGATATATCAGTTAACTTACCTTCTTTATTTGGCTTCATGCAGTGCTGAAGATAATTATGTATTAAACACTGTGTATGTGGGAATTTTTTTCTGATTAAGGAAAATTTGGTATGTATCATTCTTTAGAAAAATACATAAAGGTAACTTCTGAAGAAATTACAGAATGTTTCCTACTACAGGAAAACTCAGAGGGATCACAGTGAAGTGACCCTTCAGTTTATTTTGCAGTTAAGTTTTACATGATTTTTTTAAATTCAGCTTCTCAGTTGAGAGAGGTCACTACTTGCGTGGGTCTGCTCACACATTTTTACTCTGTGTGTATATACATGTAGAGAAAATGTATGCAAAGCTAATTTTTGAAGTAGCAGCTTTCTGATCTTCTTTTATACTGGGAAGAACTGAAAGGCATTTTTGCCTCCTAGGAGATTTATCAGGCACTGCTGAAATAATTCCAGTGTACATACTGGTAGATAAATAGCATTATTTTACTGTTGTTTAAATATGACCTGCTAACTGCCTTCTGTTTTTCCTTCTCTTTCACAGGAGCTGCTGCACAGGAAGTTATCAAAGTCATTACAGGGCAGTTTGTAATTTTTAATAACACCTTTATTTACAGTGGAATGTCACAGACTTCAGCAACTTTCCAGCTGTAGGATAAGCTCTTGCATTCGATGCCTCCAGGCGCTGCTGTATTTACAAATTTTACAGTATTTACAGTTCTGTAAATACTGTGGTGTTCTGCCACTGACTGGACTGTTCTATATTATCTGCTAATTAAAGTTCATTTATTTGTAATTATCTTTTTTGTTGTTGTTGTTTTCGGAGAATGAAAAAAATCATACCATAGCCTGACAATTTTTTTAAATCTAGAATTTTCTGATTCTCCTTTGAAAGAAAAAGGCAGTAGCTGTTTTTGTGTAAGTTGCACTTAAAAATCAGCTTATCTCTTTGACAGCAGAACTGAACTTTTTTCTTGTAAGAGCTGCTCATCAGCTTGAGTAGGGAGAAGGTGCAAAAGGGTAAGAGAGGCTGATGGAGCTCTGATGGTCTGAGGATCCAATGGTGCAAAGAGCTGGAAGGTGAAATACCGTTTATTGAGTTCAGGGTCATTAGGGAAAGGGAGAATGTGCCTGAAAGCTTGGTTCTGTCAGCTGTATTCACCTAGTGAAAGGTTTTTTTTCCTGTACACGTGTGCATGTGGCCAGTGCCAAGGGATGGCAGCTCTTTCTGTTGTGGGGGCATCGCAGCCTACGGCTGCAGAATATGCAAACAGCTGCACTGAAATGTGTTCTCCAGAGCTCAGTTCTGAGGCTGGTCCTGTTTAACATCTTTATTGATGATCTGGATGTGGGGATTGAGAGCACCCTCAGTAAATTTGCAGACACCCAGTTGGGTGGGAGTGTGGATCTGCTGGATGACGGGAAGGCTCTGCAGTGAGACTTGGACAGACTGGATCAATGGGCCGAGGGCGTGAGGTTCCAGAAGGCCAAGTGCCACATGCTGCAGGTCACCAGCCACCTCAGTATGAACCAAAGTGTGCCCAAGTGGGCAAGAGGCCAATGGCACCTGGCCTGTATCAGCAACAGTGTGGGCAGCAGGACCAGGGCAGTGCCTGTCCCTCTGTGCTGGTGAGGCCACACCTCGACTGCTGTGTCCATTTCTGGGCCCCTCGTGAAAAAGGACATTGAGGGGCTGGAGTGTGTCCAGAGAAGGGCAGCAAGGCTCATGAAGGGTTGAGAAAACGTCCCATGAGCAGTAGCTGGGCGAGCTGGGTTTGTTCAGTCTGGAGGAGGCTCAGGAGGGACCTCATCGTCCTAACTCCCTAACGGGAGCATGCAGTGAGGTGGGGCTGGTCTCTTGTGCCGGGCCTGCAGTGAGAACCAGAGGAAATGGCCTCACATTGAGAGAGGAAATTCAGGTTAGATTTTAGAAAAAAAGTTTTTCACTGTTCCGATTGTTCAGGCCGTGGCATAGGTTGGCTAGGGAGGTGGTGGAGTCGCCATCCCTGGAGGTGTTAAAGAGGCCTCTGACGCTGGGAAATGGTTTAGTGGTTCAGGGTTTGCAATGGAAGTGCTGGGCTGATGTTGAACTGGATGGTCTTAAAAGATCTCTTTCATCCCTGACGGTTCTACACTTCCAAGTGCTTCTCGCCTGGCTGAGGGGAAGGCTCAGGGCTGTCCCGCTCCCTGAGGCGCTCGGGCCGCGCTGTGGCTGCGGCGGCTTTTGAGGGGCCGGGCCGGGCACTGCCCTCAGGCCGGCGGGGCCGCCGCTGCCCCTCAGCCCGGAGATCCCACCCTTCAGGCCGGCAGGCAGCTCTCGGCAGCCGGCTCGCCTCGGGGTCTGCCCGGAGCCACCCGTGCCGCCGGATCACAGGTACCTGAGCCGTGCCCCATTTTCCCCCTCGGGACTCCCCAGCCCTCCCACAGAAGCATGCAGCTGCTGGTTCATCTTTAGACTGTTGCCCTCCTCCTACCCCCTCACAACCCCCCCCACCCCCCTTTTTTTATTTTTTAAAATTTTTTATATGTCCTTTTTATATTTGGGCTGATCTGGAGTGCTTGCTAAGACTTCGAAGTGGAGCTCTGATAATGAGCTGTAAATCACACACGGCTCATCTGAGGGAGGAGGCTGAGAGGGAGCTGAAATAGGCCAGAACATCCCCAAGTCCTGTTCCACGGCACAACGTCCTCACAGCCTCAGCTGCTGCTGTGGGGTTTGGTTTCCACAGGACGCCAGCAATCCAAACTTCTCCCCGCTTTGGGGCTTGGTTCCTGGGTTTCAAAGGATAAATCCCATGGAGGTTGGCCAATCCACTGACCATGCCAGCCACCTGCTCTAGTTCTGCTGAACACACACTGACAGATCTGCACTTCTCCAGGAGTGGTTCTTGAGGTTTGAAGGGATGTTACTGGGTTATTTTCCATAACTGGTGGAGAAGAGGTAATCTGTTTTATATGCAACATTTGCCAGATGTTTGTTGAAGCAAATCTAGTTGTTTGTCTTTCCACCTTGCCCTGTGATGCAACAACAGAGGTGAGCTATTTGCATCTAATTAATGTAGTATGCCTTATAAATACTATTTTGTGTACAGGTTACTATTGTGTATAGGTTGCAAAAGTAGAAGATCCAGGTAAGGTCAAGATATATCCTTGTATACCTACAGTTTTAAACCCCTTGTATTTTCTATATTGTATATTTGTATAAACATGTATTAAACTTCTCTGAAATACAATTAGCTCCAGAGTGAACTCGTTTTTACAACCTTCCTTTTGTTAGGGTGGTTTTTGTTTTCTCTTAGGCTGGTGGGGTGGTAGCAGCAGGACAAAAAGAGGTGAGGAAGGCTCGCAAGCTTTTCCATGTTGTGGAAGGGCTGGATTTGCAGGAAAATGAAATGCATGTCAATTATCACTTCTGAAAGGCTAAAGGGAGATGAAGTCTCTAAATTCTCCCTCTCTAATGTAAGCAGCAAAGGAATGGGGACAATCCGTAGCTCTAAACGGAAAGCAGGGCTGCTGTCTTCACTAAGATGATGCTGATGCTGCTTCGAGCCTTTGTTCCACTTTGAGAAGGAAAACTAATCCATTGTTAAGCTGGATTCACCACTGATTTAAAGTTTCTGCCTGGAGCTAAGTAATCTTTTGAGAAATTGTAATAGGTTAATGTGATGCTTACATCAACTTTTTGTGTTTGGAACTTGGGGCGTGTTTGGAACTTGGGGCATGTTTGAGGGACCATCTGTCTGCCTCCAAACCTGAATGTCACTCTGCTGCTCAACTCTCAGAAGCTGCCACGTTGGGTGTGTGAAGAATCAGTGCTGTGGGGTTTTGTGGGTTACATGGTTCATGTGATGTGACAATGTCTTCAGTGAATTAAAATAAATTCTTAGGGTAAGGAATGTGCTCTGTGCTCATTGCCTGTGGTTTGATCAGTACCACTAGAACAACACTGATGGTGTAGTGACTCCTTGAGCAGCAGGAGGCTGAGTGTTTTATAGTGTTCACTCCCTAAGTAACATTACTTGGGTGCAAGTTGTTGGCTGATGGCAAAGTTGGCCACTCTTGTAAGGAAAATTGGATCACAAGCTTCGTTGTGATCAGTGACAGAGAGCAGGGAATATCCTTTACTGATGGGGACACTGCCAGTGCTCCTCAGTGGTAACACAGAATTACCTGATTTCTGCAGAATGTCCACTTTCAAAAGATGATAAGACACTAGTTACAAGTGCAGGGCTTTATAAAATACTGTATTTCCAAAGGAAAACTTTGCCATGCAAGAACACATTAAACTGTGTGTGTGAGATGACAGAGTAAAAGCAGAAAATTGGAAAGAGTGCATTTTAGAAAAATGATATTATTTATACTGCATATATTATAAACACTGCTAATCTGAACAGAACTGAAAACACTTTTTCCTTGTTGTTGTAGAACAAGAACAGAAATAAAAATGAACACTCAAAAGGTGCAGAAAAGTCAGTGTGGTAAGATATCTAATATAATTTGTCATTATCATCTGCATCAGTTTTACAAAGTTTTTAGTAGACTGTGATAGACCTGTCATGAGGTGTTCAGCAGTTGGGAAAACGATCTTTTTCCTAGTTGCCAAGTTTGGGGTACTGTATTAGGTACGTAAAGGGTAAATCCAATGACAAACTTACACGCAGTAAAGCACACCACCACAAAGTCACTTTTTTTTTTTAATTTGCTAATATTTATCCACATTTTAATTGTATTTTAACTTTAAGAAGCCCCAAATCTTACAAGGGTTCCAAATATACTATACCTGCTTGTATTATTACAAATAATTATCAAGTAAGTATTTTAATTGTACCCCAGACACTAAGAAACAGATTTTCCAAGTTTGTCTACCCACCTAGGGTTATATGTAGGTGCCCAGAGAATACTTTGTGTTACCTCTCTAACCACCTGTTTGAGGGCTCTGCTGCTGTGATGCATGATTTGCATCTCCTGTAACTCAGTACCTTGGAGCAGCCTTGTGCTGTTGGACTCTTTCCTTACTACCCTATAGATTTTCAACTGTATTTGCACTCTGAATATTTTAATGGTTGTGTATTATTTACACTTAATGCAATTGTGACTTTAATATTTAGTAGTTTACATCACACTTACTAACAGTTACTAGTAATTAAAGGCCAGAAATATTAAAATAAGGCTTTTACTTTAACAAAGGAAATCATGCTCAAATAGCAAACTGTGGCCAGAAATATTTCTAGGCTAGGTGTGTTTGTTGTTTGTGGGTGAATAGAAGTGATGTAGCTCCATTTTGGCTCAATTTTTTCCCCTTTTTAAAAATATGTGTACATACCACATTTTGGACAGGTTTATTCTAATACTGAATAGATTAATACATAGAAAATATAACAATTTTAATGAAGTTTTTTGTGTTTGCTCCTAGATATGAAAACAGATCTGAACTTACTGCTTGAATGCCTTAAATATCAGATGGACTGCCCTCTGTCTCAGAAAGAGGCTTTGATCACTATCTATTCCATTTGCCAACAAAACAGTTAAGAAATGTTTTTCCTTAGAAACAATGCAGTCATTTATGTTCACCATGTATGTTAAGAAGCTGGTGGTCACTGCAAAAATGTTGTATATAAAGGATATAAGGTTTGAGATGCTGTAAAATCTTCAAAGCCTTTCATTTGGCGGAGAAACAAAAGCAAAAGTTTGGTTTCTTTTCCTCTTGTAGGTGAAGCAAGCGAATATTTTCGAGAAATCGGTGGCTTGATGTTTATACATGACCTTGCCAAATCGAGTGTTCATGGCATTGTAAAGGAAGCAGCTTTATTTACATTGGGGATTATTATAGAGAGTAATGGTAATAAAAATAATATTTTTTGTATTTCTGAGTGAATTATGGCTTTCTGTCATTGCGTGTGCTTTGTCTCCATGTTTTTTTGATCTCCCAAAATGAGACTCCAAGATTGTCAGTTGGAGCAAGAGGCAATGAAGGTGCCCCAGTTGCACTCTCCATCCCAGATTTGGTCAGTGCCTTGTTGATTTGTGCACACAGGATGTCTTTAAGGTACCAGACACCTGTACTCTCCCTTTCAGCAGCAAGTGCTAAATGACTCCTGGATTGGTCCAAAGCTTGCCAGGGTCCTGGGTGGTGTGGAACTCACTGCAGGGGGAAGCCCTCAGTCACTTCATAGTCCTGCCTTGTCTCCACTCCCCACAGACTGGCCACAACTGAGACTTTATGATTTAGGATTGAGTGGCTTACTTTAGGACTTAATGATTTTCACTTTCTGTTTTCAGTGTATTGTCAACAGACTTTGTGTACTTCTGCATTGTTCGAAGACCTCATTTTATTTTTAATTAAAAAGGATTCCGGTGTGAACTTGAAAAGAATGTCTGTTTATGTCATCTTAGTACTGGTTTCAAATAATAGTAAGTTGGGTTTTTTTCTGTGTTAGAGCAACACTCGTTTTCTCTTTGCCAATATACAGTACAAAATTTGGAACATTCAATAAGTAATGTTTTGGTAAAGTTAATTTATTAAGATGAATCTTTGCATGTAACTGAACCTGAATTGTCTAAGTAGGTCACTGCTCACTGGGATTTCCTTAAGCAGCAAAATGTGGTTTAGTTCTAAAAATATAGTTTGCAAATGCAAACCCATCGTTTCTGAGGGTGTATAGAAAAAACAGACATAGAAAGGTGTTTTTACCAATATGTTGGTATGATTTTATATTTACTTTCTGGGGAGGATATGTGCTTAGGGAAGAGAATGTATGTATGTAAATTGAACTTGATGTTAAGATTTTGTCTGCAATTGCATTTGTCTCTGGAGTCTTGTGTGTGTTCTCTTCTAGAAAATGGGCAAACCTATGTGAGAGATACAGGCTGCATCAGCCTGCTGCTGCAGTTATTCAGGTAACCAGAGCTGCAATTCAAACAGGCAAATAACAGACTGGTTAGCAGTTATGATTCCTTGACTATTTGGGACTTGTTTGCGTTGTCCTTAACAGAACAACTCTCTGCACCTCTGAGAAGAATCTGTCAGGGGAAAATACGGATCCCAGCTATCAGCTCTGGTCTTCAGTGTGCAGCACTCTCTGTGCCTGTGTGAACAACCCCCAGAATGGTAGGTGTTGCTCTAAAAATTGTGAAAGAAATTTAAAGTTATTCTCCGAATTGGTTTCATTTTTACTGTTCAGCTGAAATTTCGTTTCATTACATTTTGATTTGGGGTAATTTGTTTTTATTTTTCCAGAAGATAATCAAAACATTTGCTGTTCAGTTTTTCCCTATGCCAGAGAGTGGCTTGAGAGTTGCACAGAGCCTGAGATAGTTCGTCCCATTTGCTCATTTCTTGGTCTCACAGTTGCAAATAACTGTAAGTGCCGCTCAAGCTTTACACAGTTTTACATTTGTTAAAAGTAAGTTTAATTGGAGAGGTGAATGTTTTTTCCTTTCTTGTCAATCTCTACAAAGTCATTTGTTGTTCTTCCAACTTTTACTCTGACACTGTATTCCACCATCTTTACTTTTACTACACTGTGCATAAGTCTACAAATAGCCACAAACTGATTACATTTCATAAGGTCAGTAAAAACTATTTGGAAGCTATTTTGATTAAAAGTATTTCTAAATAAAAGCCAGTATTACATGACTGAAAAAAATGACTTAGATAGAACTTAGGCATGGTGTTTACCATTTGTGTGCACATATTAGGGTCACTGTTTCCCATAACTATTTTATATGCAAGTACTACACTTCTTCTTTCTTCAGCTTCTGTTGTGTAAGAAATGTAATGACTAACATATGCACAGAAAAACTGTGATTAAGTTGCTTGGTAAAATGCTAGAATAATTTGCAAACTGTATTGCTTAAATCACATTTTTCTTTTTTTCACTAAGCATATGTGCAGAAGTATTTTGTTTCTATTGGAGGATTGGATACATTAGCCAAAGTTCTCCTTGAACTTATGCATGATTCCTGTTTGAGTCACTCGAGCATGAAACTTGCGGTGGTAGTAACAAAGACTCTCGACGCTTGCATTGCTAATAACTGTGAGTGAAAAGACATTTTTAATCTGTGGTAATTTTAAAATTAAATTTTTAAAGTCTCATGTCAGTGGAAAAGTTATATAAATTGCTAAAAGGCAATTAAGTTATATACATCCCAGTGGATGTTGCAGAGTTTTTTAAAATTCAAAGGTGTACATAGGGAGCGATTCAGTTCAGCTGAGGTGGATTACTGTCCCATTGTTGCTAAAATAAACACAGTGAAATTTATTCCCTGCTGAAAATTAAGATGCTACAGCTAGTCCTGGGTAAGTAAAGCTGAGCACTGGGCCTGGCAGTCAGTTTGGATCCTGGAGTTAGCCCTATGCCTGAATAGTAAATTGTGTAGCTTTAGGAAGCTTCAGTAACTCAGAAGTGGAGCTGATAAAACGTGGTGTTTCTGCACAGCACACCTCTGCTCTGGCTTGCTGGCTGGGTAGTGCTCCCTAAGGAGCTCTTGTGTGTTCCACCAGAAGGCTTGGAGAAACCTGTGATCTGATCCTGACGAATCTGTGCTCTGGCCATGGTTGGTATATCTGACACTTCTGCCATAAGAGCTTCAAATGGAATATCACAGATGTTTAAAAGCATAAACCTGCAGTAGTTCTGAGCGTAGTTTCAGATCAGTTGGTGTGTGACAGGACTAGGCCTCAGCATGGATGGACTGGCAGTGGTGTTCCTGGTGCCAGGAAGGGCTTGCCCCCTGCTCTTTTTATCGCAAATACTCTGTGTGTCAAACCTTGTCCAACTCTTTCTGGCTCTATACTGGAGCTGTAAATGATGTGGAGAAACTCAGCAGAGATCTCAAAAAAACTGAACAGTACAAAGCCCTTGTTCATCAGATCTTCTGCCTCACCTCCATGGAGCACAGGCTGGGAGGAAATGCAGGGCTGGATCTGGGAGCAGCACAGGAGGGATGGGGTAATCTGTAGAGTTAAAGGCAAAGGCTGAGCAGGCCCAAGGCTTTGAGGGATCTGTAGGGTTCCCTCAAAACCCAGCGTTTGATACTTGGATGATTCCTGTGCACTCATTATCTAGCTTGTTTTCCTTCCAATTGTTTTAACAAACAGCTGCCACGAGTGTTGTCTTGGCAAAGTATCACACTGTGTCAGAGCTGCTGAAGCTGCTGTCCAATGAGACACTGAGCACAGGAGAAAAAAGCAGTGTTATTCTAGCAATTGGACACTGTACTGAAGTTTGTGGTAAGATTTGCTTTTTCTTTTTTCTTTCTGTCAGCTTCTCCTAAATTCTCATATGCTGACTCCTCCAGTGATGTCACTTCATCAAGACTGGAATGCGAGGCAGAGTTCTATTAAATAATATGATGTTAATATTTCGAAAAAAAGTTTTCTGTAATGTTACATCTTTAAATTTTAAAGCTTGTTATCAAGAGGTGTCTTTAATAGCTTTGAAAAAGTAGACTAATATTGAAGAATTCAGAGCTGGGCTTAGGGATCACAGGGAATAATTAATCTAGATCTGAAAGCTACTACAATCCAGACAGAGCAAATGAGTTGTCTTGAGCTCTCTTTTCATGGTCCTTGGTACATACAGCCTGTGTCCACTGCTTACAGGGCCAGTAATATTTGTAAAAGCCATGTAAGAGCATTGGCTTTCAAGTCACATAAGCAGTAGGTAGCCCTAAAATGTTTTTGTCATGTTCCTCAGGCCTTGCCCAAGCATATCCAGTAAAAATACAGCACTTCTGTTCATATTTTATGGTAGTACAAGTAAATAGAAAGGGAAGTACATTTGTACTACTATTTTTTCTTCAGATAAACAAGAAAAGGGGCTTATGTTCAAAAATTCTGATTGGTTTTCATCCTCTGAGTGCCAATAATATGTTCAATAATTAGCTCAATGTGTCATAAATTTATTTTAAGAGACACTTTTTTCATGAAGAGTTATTGAAACGAGGCTTAATGGAAACTATCTTTTGACTAGAAAAATGATTAAGGTTTCTCTTAAAATGTTGACATTGTCAAAATAAAAATATTTAATTTTTTTATTCCTTTTTTAATAATTTAAAGAAGAAAGAACTATTTTTAGCAAGTTATCAGTTTTATGAATACATATGCAAATAACATCACAATAAAAAAATTTAGCTAATTACATAGTAAATTAGGAGGACCAGATTGGCTAATTTTATTTTGCTAATTATAAACTTTAAGTTTTTGATATTTCTGCATCTCAGGCCCCACAGAAATGTAGCATATCTACTTCAAGAGTATGTAATGGAGGAAAAGAAATACAGAAGTCATAATTCAAATGTTTTAGGCCACAATTAAATGAGCTTGGAACTCCATTCTATAATTTGTCTCAGTCATCCTTCAGTTTTCTTACAGAAATTTGAGTTCTGGTCAAATCACCCTGTGTAATGTAAAGCTCTCCTCCTGGGTGGTTGCAGCAGGCTTGGGTCTGTAATGAAAATCTCTTTTTCTACAGAAACTTACAGAAAGTTGTCAGTATGCGCTCCTAAAATTACTGTAAAGTTAAGGTGTCTGAGGATGAAACCAACCCATTTTCCTTTACCATGTCCTGTTCTAGAAGAAAACCAGTGTGAGCTGCTTCAGAACAATGGTCTGCCTCTTATGATTCAGGTATTGACAGAATCTCAGGACGAGGAACTCATCAAAGCTGCTACTTTTGTCCTGCAAAACTGCAAACAAATGAGTAAGCTTGCTGTTACTGCTTTAAAAATGACAGTGATTATTTCCATCTCTGTGTTCTGCTGATTCCCTGAGTGATTTTAACTGTAGCAGCTTTATAATTCAGTGTACTGCAAGAGATGTTTGTTTTCTGCAGAGAAAGTTGCCTATTTGTCATCAAGAAATTACTTAGGCAGAAAAAGCAGAATTAAAAAGTCCAACACTGTTGCAATAATGCATTTGTGAAACCTGTCCATGTAGGGCCAGTTCTTAAAAGCTTTCTCATCTATACATTCTGTGGAAAATATTAACACTGTCATTTAACACCTAATGGATACTCTCTTCCTGGGGGTGTACTACTAGAAAGAGAGAATAAACCAGGAGAAAATCAAGCCTGAAATCACTGTGACTACATTAATTTCCAATATTAAGAAATCTTGATTTTTTTTCTGAAGTAGGATATATTTTTAGGTCCCCTGTTTCAGTTTTTTATTAATTATCTGTACAATACTACCAATGAAACAGAGAGACCTTGTCCCCTAAGCTCTAGAGTATGGAGGGTGTGCAATTGCCAATTAGGAAAAAAACAAACCTGTATCTACATTTTTGTGCTGAAAGCACAACTGAGAGGTTTGTGTAAGATTATGGGGGTGTAGGGATTTGTAGTGTCCATTAATATGGAATTGTTTTTTGAAAAAGCAGAGACTCATACTGGTAAAGAACCTATAGAGTTAGGATTAAGTCAATGAAAACAGCATTTTTTTCACATCATTACTGTGCAAACAGTTTATAGTAACTAGAATTGCAAGCTCATCTCTTGTAACTGAGCTTATATTTGAAGTGTCTTAACATTTATGTATAAATTTAAGTTTTATAAAAATTATTACTTTGCATTAAATTATTGGGGCTGTCCCTCAGCATACTAAAATATAAATAGTTTAAAAAATGTTAATTGATAAAATTTTAAATAATAATTTTTTTTATATTTTATAAAGCTGAACAGTTGTCTCTGAAATTATATGATAACTCATTAAATATGAACAATGGAGAAGAATTGGATGTGCAAGTCAGAAAAAGATGTCTACAAGACTACTGGAAGGAAGCAAAAGAAATTTTACACAGAATAAACTCGATTGAAAAAGAACATGATGAGGTTGGCCTATTTACCAAAATAAGACAAAACTAATCACATCTTTCCAGAGTTTAGGGAGAAAGAAAATAAACCCTTAAGATAATTTCAGTGTGAGCAAAAAAACCAGGAAAAATGTTGGATTTGCATGAAACTACAACCTGCAACTTTTATCATTATTGTAGATCAGAGTTACAGGTGTGCAAAGAATGGAAGCATCTATATTTTATGAAGTATTCTAGTTTATTGTAAAACCAGATTTTATATGAGGTAGAAAAAGAAGAAGTTGTATTTATTTTTAATTGCTAGACATTCAAACCTGTAATTTTCATACTTGCATGCATGAAATACTCAGGGTTGTACAGCTGTGGTGGGATAGATGATAAAGGAGAATGTAAACGTAAGCTGAGATAAAGTTGTTTCCTATTTTCCTTGTGCTTTAAAGCTGCTAAGTATCTGTGGGTTTTGAACAGCAAGTTCATGAGTTATTTAGATGGCTCTTAAGCTATAGCAGTGCCTTGCATTAGTAGCAAATTCATTTCTTCAGCCTGAAATTGGCGCTTAGTAAGAATCCCTTCAGCACCTTCAGTGGCATTGCTGTCTTGTTGGCTCTCAGCTCAGTCAGGGTTTTTTTTTTAAGCTTCTCTAGAATTTGCTTTACCCTCAGAGTTAGACTATCTAGTTAACCCTGTTACTAGATTTATTTACCATTTTTATAGAGTTCACATATTCACTAACCAGTATTTTTCAATACAGGAAAGAGTGCAAGGAGAAATATTTGTAGACAAATCTTCAGTAGCCAATTCTGAAGCATTAAGATCCCATGAAGTGAATCCTGCTGATCCAAAGAAGTACACAGAAAGAAGACATAAGGAAGTCTGTTTTCCACAGATGACCTCAGAGTTGAATAATCAGGTTCTTGCTCCATCTGTAACTTCTGCTCCACAAAAAGATGAAACAGTGAACACTATGGATGCAGCTTCTACCAGACAAACTGAACAGAGGAACATTGCATGTTCAGTCACTGAGCTACAAACAGACAGTGTACCTCAAAGTCACAGTGCAGATGGAAAAACTGCTTGTGGAAAAAATCAGTCTGGTCTTCAAGCAGGGTAAGAATCATACACCTAAGCAGAAATACCTAAGTTGCTTTTCGTTAGTCTTTCCAAATTAACAGACTTTTAAATTATCTGTTACTAACTGTAGTTTTTTCCTAGTGGAAAGATGTAGCCCTTTGGTGGCCCACTAGAGATTTTTGAGGTCACAGATCAAAGGTTATAGTCACTGTAGTAAAAAAAGCTGCTGATCTCTGTGTGCTGGTGTTGTACAAAGAGCCTCTTTCAGGGCGTGTTTGAGTGCCTTCAGCATAGTGCTGAAAATCATCCATGGCTTTTGCCCCAAAGTTCTCACTGATGTAACAGATCGAGATTTACCCCGTTGGTCTGGACAAAACCACAATGGTTTCTGTAATGTGCACTTACTAGGGAAACAGCAGGTGGAGAACTTCTTAGAAAAATACTGGAATTGGAGTGTCTGCAAAGTAGGGGAAGAAGTTTCTGCACCTCTGCTGTTCTCCCCTCATGTTCCATTGCTGCCCTGCATGGGTAGAGAAGGGAACAGCCCTGTTTGGTCATTCCCTGTTCTCTTGCCCATTGCTCTCACACAAATGCTAATTTTCCTCTTTTTCTTTTGCTACTTATGTTTATCTTTCCTCTTAATAAACCCAAAATTATTTACAGCCAACATGCAGTGATAAATACACATTCCATTCTCTTGAGCTTATATCTGGAATATCCCTCAAGACAGTCAGTGGGAAAGTATGAGCAAAACTACCTTTTGAGGGGGTTTTATGTTTTGTTTTGGGCTTTTTGAGTTCCACATATTTATTGTGCTTTTTTTAATGTGTCTGGCTGCACCTTGCTCTATGCAGTTTCCTGGTATTATATTGTTACTTTGCAACTACCACAGAAATTACCAAGCGCCTGGATATTTTCCATGGTACATCCTGGTAAATTTTGCTTTGCTGCTGGTTAGCATAATTTCACAGCTTCTTTATTTGTTGTTCTGTGCTCTGAAGCAGAAAACTATTAAGACATCATTAAAAAAAAAATCTCTTCTTGAATACTTGTTTGTGTGAACACAGGAGTTACTGAAAGGTAACCATGGATTGGGCTCCTTGCTCCTGCAGCTTTCAGAGGGAGTCAGGGACACAAAAATGCTCAATCAGGGTATCACAGCACTGTGTTGTTTGTGTAGAAATTAATTAGTGTAAGAAAAGAAGAACATTACATTTTAGAGCATTTGCTGCAAATGGTGAAGGCTACAGTATTTTGAAGACTTTGTGAAAGCTTTATGTGCACTTGGTAATCTGTGAATCAGAATTGCGAATTGCTCTGGAAACCAGCACCCCTTGACAGCTCTGCACTCCCTGCTGAACAGACTGCAAGGAATGTCAATCACAGATCTCTGCTAAACAGGTTTTAACAAACACTGATTATGTGCTGGGTGCCACAAGTCCAGTAACTTGGGATAATTAGAATAATTTTTTTAGAGTTTTCTCTTTTATATATTTAATTTTTTTTTAAATTGTACCCTTGGAATGTGTGTATTCATTTCCAGGTAAATGTATGTTGGTTTTGTTGTTTTTATTGTTTTATTGGTTTTAATTTGTTCACATTTTGATCTTCCCAGTGAACAGTTATTTAAACAACCAGCAGAGACTGTTAGAAATATGAAACAGACATGCACATCAGGTACAAATAGCTACAGATATTCCTTCCTGAGGTGATTTTGTTCTTAATTAGATTTTAATTAGTTTTGTGTACATTTATCACTACTTTTTATCACTTGTGTATCATTAGAGGACAGAGAGTGCCGTATGTGTAATATCCTTTAACTGGTTTGCAGTGTTGGAATTTTATATTGTACACAGTTTTACCAGGAGAACATTTATTCTGCTTTTCTTCTAATACATATTTTAGCTTTCTTTTTTTAAAATTGATTTTAACTATTCAAGTGAATGTATCAGAGATTAAGTTTAGTGTTTAATCTGTACTGACCAGTGAAAGCCACTAATAGAAAATGCAGGTCTGGTCCTGTGCCTGTAAGGCTGGGATAGAACCTGCCTGTGAGAGTGACTTTTGCCTGATGCTGTTGCTACATGTTGAACATGAGTTTAAGAGAAAAGTTTTTGAGATTTGCATTAATCCTCGTCTGATACATTTATTTCAGAACCGGGATCTGTTCAATCAAGTCTTTATTCACTGTTTAGTTTTCTGTTAATTTATAAAATTGCTAAGTATTCATTAGATTAGAATATGCCAGAATGGGAGCTTTACAGATGACAAACTGATCTCTAGGTTACATCTGTTTAAACTGAGAATATGTATTATTTTCAATACATTTTTTAGCATCTGATTCCAAACAGACATAAAGCTTACAGGCCTTAGTTAAGCAATATGGGTTTACAGGGTTAATTTGCTGTGTTCAAGGGGAAATAATATCCTTTGAGAGAGTGATGAAAAAACACTGAATTGAACATGGTTATTCTGGAATTACAGAAATGTGAATGTGATGCATTTAACTTGAGGAATTTCATTTGGATTTTCTGTTGTTACATTAATTAAACTTTAATAATCTACAAATAGAAAATGCAGTTGAATGTAGGTATGTTGATGCATGATCACCATGGCAAAACATAGGTTGTATTTCTTAGTGACTTTTTTCCTCCCTCATTTAGCTCAACATTCATTCTTCACAGAGAAAACTGAGAGAGTCAGAAGTATTTCAGCTATATCTTCATCCCATAAAACGGCAGATTTAAGGTGTTTAGGTAAATATTATCTTAGATCTTTCTTTCCAGAGTACATAGAAGAAGCCTTAAAGAGTCAGCAGTGCAGTAAGTGGATTGAATTGACAGAAATTGTAACACACCTGTTCTATTACCTCTTAGGTAATAATAAAACTTGAGCTGCTTCCTTTCCTTTCTTTATTCTACCTCGAAAATAAAAGATAAATATTGAAATAAAGCTGACCTATTGCAGTTTTGGTCCATGTAATAATGGGGGTTTGCTGACAAGCAGAATATACAGTAGCTTAAAAGATGACCCCCTAGTTAGAAGAATACTTGAGCAGATGTTTTCCTCCTTTCTCTGATTACATGGAAGGAGGAAGAACATGCAGCCCTTCTTATTTCCTTCGTTTATTCTTCTGCTAAGCCTCCTCAGTGTCCTGCAGCCCTTCTGTCCTCTCTGCCTCAGTGCTGTGAAGTACAGTTTTATGGTAATCCATGGCTACAATCCTCAGTTACCCCAGGTTCTACTTCCTCAGCCTGCTTCATGGCACGTCAGCTGAATGCTGCTGGCACTCAGGATTTGTGAGTGGATTTTGTAATCAGGCCAGTGTGTCTTTATTTTAAAACCCCCAACAAAACAAAAACCCACAGAAAACCAAAGAAACCCCAAAGCAGCCCATAACCCACCGTTGAACATTATTTTTATCTGAGTTGTCAAACTAAATTCAAGCTGAGCTTCAGCACTGCTGTATCTTAAGGTAGAATGTTACAGATAAGGACCTGTGCCTTTCCTGTGACTCCTCACACAAGTTCTCCTTCAGCTGATGTAACTGCACCATGAGAGCATCCAAGGGTATCTAAACCATAAATTACCCTAGGAATGTCCTCAAAAATGAACAGCAAGGCTTCCTGAGAGGGAATTCATGCCTAAACTAGACTTACCATTGATTCAGGTTAATATAGGTAACAGTTACAACACAAAGTTTATATATATAGATATATAGATAT
>WEKY01035430.1:8625-32198 GCA_013390045.1 Picathartes gymnocephalus
AAGTAGTCGCGGGAAAGGCTGCATATTGGGGAAAGGACTGTCACAGTTGGACAGACTCCGGGCGGGAGTTCACTGTGATATTAAACCCCACAAAGGAACTGTGTTTCTTGTGGGGGGAGAAACATCTGGGGGTTGATTTTGGTTTTTTTTTTTTCCTTTGTCTTTAGTTCTGTTAATAAACTATCTTTTATCTTTCAAAGTTTAGGCCTGCTTTACATTTCTCTTAATCCTTATCTCATCACAGAAGGCCAACGTACGTAAACCCACTACATAAAATGGTGTTTCCGCCTGGTTTCGAACTCAACCCGCTACACCCATCAAAGTTGGAGTTAATGTAATATGTGCCCAATGCTCTTTTTTTTCCTGCCATTTGGAATTTCTGCTGCCTTTTTCCCTTTGTGCTTGTTAGGGAGAACAGAAGGTCCAAAATGATTTAAAGATTACTGGCTCAGACAACTTTCTTTGATACAGGTAGACAGCAATGACTCCTCATGTTCCAAAATTTTATTCATTTTATTCATCATGTAGACCTTTAAATAGGAGCACAGACCTATGGAATGTCCCTTGGCTCATTTGCTGAGAGCAGACTTTGACCACACTTAAACAAAATAACCCCACAAAAAGGGGATAAAACCCCACAGACTGTAAATCTTTTGTCAAAGATATTATGGCCCTTGTGCAGCAAGAAACCTCACCACAAGGTTTTAATTTCACAAACACTCCCAAGTGTCCACCAATCAATGAATATAAACACAGCTTTAGGTCAACCTGTTAGCTATTTTGTGGTATAGGATACGAAACACTGAAAATGATAAAGACATTGAGGATTGCAAGACTCTGTTCTTTTGGTTATTTTATTTTTCTCCCTAGTGATGATCTTTCTGTTTTCCTAGTTCCATTCCTTCCATGCATGCCCTACAAGGAAATACAATGTGAGGAAAAGCACATATGCCAGTTTTCTGAGCCTTCAAAAGGGCTTATTCACTGAAATATTCTTTAAAATGTAAAGTAATATATGTATCAACTACTAGTAGAATTTTCTAATAAGACTGTAAATGTAAAAATGTATGACTGTATTCATATCAAATTCTATTATCTATGCAAGATGGCTCAAGAACATATATATTCAGATGTGGCATATACAGAATCAGAAACTAGTAAAATACCAGATAATTATGAAGAAACAGCCTGCAGATTTGATTATAGATATGAAGCCTCTCAAGATTTTTACATTTATTTTAAGCAATGTTGGATTATGTGTCTACACTGTTATTTCCAGAGCTGAAGGAGAATGAACATAATTTTTTTTTTTTTTTTGGTACTGCTCACTGTGAGAATGCAACTTCACATTGCCAGCTTGAGCTCCACTAAAATCCTAATGAGGAATTGCTATTAGATGTTGAGAAGGGGGGGACATCTGCCAGGCAGAAGGATCATAACAACCTTCACGTCTGCTAGACCTAGACCTGCACCAGGATCTGGTGTGAGGCCAGGAAAAGCAATGCAGACAAGCCCAGAGGAGAGGGTTCTGTCTGAAAACTCCCCCACAAAACCAGCAAAACCAGAAGGAGCACGAGCAGTAAGGGGAGGATGCTTGAGCAAAGCTGCCTGGCGATGACCTGTGCCAGCTCTCTGTGCCTCCTCTGGTTAGTGGCAAGTCTTACCCACAGTACATCTGCAGTTTCCAGAACATAGCACTGCTGGTTTTTAAAATCAGTATTTTGTTGATTGGGATAACCTTTTGCTAGGAATTTGAGCATATTTTCACGTGGGAAAGACCATTTCAAAAACTGCATTCGTTACAATATATTCCCACACTTTTCTTCAAGGGAATGAAAATACAGTAATTCATGTCAGGATCCTGAGATTACAATGACAACAAAACAAGATTAATAACTGCTACAAACACCTTGCCAAAGAAAGTCATTCAGTTAATGCTACAGAGAATGCTCCTGCCAACCTACCAAGGAAAAAAAGCACAATTCAGAGACTATTTCGTTTATTCAGTGTAAGTATATTTAGCAAAGGCCCTGGGTCAGTCAGAAACAGAGATGACAAATGTTGGTGTAAATCATAGAGTAGGAAATGGGACAAAGGCAGAGCAAATTGGCATAAATTGAAAAAAAGGTAATTTAGAATCTTAACTTCTAAAAATGACTGAGACATGGAATATGAGACCACTGATGAATCTCTGATATTTTGTTGAGAAAATTTTAAACTGGTGCTACAATTCTTATTCATACATCTCTCTACTTGGAAACTGAGATATTTCCATGATTTCTAAGTGCGCACTTAGGGGTTTGTGAAAGTACTTCCCAAAGACTCGTAAGCCTCAATAACAACACAATTTATTAGATCAAAATTGCAAACATGCAAACTGCTCAGCAGAATGGAAATATACAGGGTAGGGGCAAAAGGAAAAAAAAAAAAACGGTTAAAATTGTACTAATAGCACTATAAACTTTACAGCACTTTTTTTTTTCAGTATAGACTCAACATTTAAGGAAACCAACATGTCACTTTGACAATATAACCACGCTCATTTTAGCCCAAACCTAATAAAAAATAAAAGCTATTCTGTGAATAATAATGGGAAAGTATTACATTTATTTAATCCCTCACACAATGGAACCAATGTGCCTACCAATTGGGCTATTCACACATAAATTGTATTTAATGGCTTCCTGTTAATATGCTGTAGTTATATAATGAAACCCCAGCAATTCTGCAGCTCGAGCATCTGCTTTCCTCTACTGCCATCAAACTGAGCAGTAACTGAGCCACTCAGGAAAGGACATTTGACCCTGGAGCTTTAAATTTTGATTATTCCACCATGTCAAAAAAAGAGATGTAAAGTCACCTGTAATTTTCTTTTTCTTAAAAGGAGGGAGGCAGTAATAGACCTTGCCTTTTAGTAATTTAGAACTGGTGCAATTTCACAGTAATCAATTAGAAAATTGAGGTTCATTTCAATACAAACTGGATCTGGTGATTTCTGCAATGGTCTTTTGGCACAAAATTGATTACCTGAAGGGAAAGGACAATAAATCATCAATAAATTCATAAATTTTCATTCAGAAAACTAGAAAAATTGATGAAGCAGAGCCTTAGCTCACACAGATTCAATTTTTTGTGTGTTTCACTAACCAGAAGCCATTTAACTAATAAGCAATTCAGAAATCTGTCAGAGGAGAATTTGTAACTGTATTGTATTACAGGAAAATATCTGTTCAGAAACACGTGCAGCATACAACAGGCAGGTTTACTGAGACACCCCTTATTCCTACAGTAATTAAAGAAGGCAAGTCTGGACTACATGATACTTTCAGGGGATTTTCAGAGCTTTGTTTCTTTGACTACATGGAATATGCAGCACGTGGCACAACAAATTCTTGGCTCGATTGTATCAACTGGTATTTTAGATGTTATACAGAAACAATTATTTTTCTTGCTTTAAAGGTTTATCATGCAAATTTGTCCAGAAAAAAGCTTCCTCTGAGCGAAAACTATAACAAAAAAAGAAAGCCCCCTGCCAAGTCGTGTTCCATCTCCATGTCTACCTCTCTGCAGAAAGAAAACAAATGCTTCCACATCCTACAGTGGTGTCTACAGCAGAAAGCTGTCCTGGTGTCACATCTCAGCCCCTGACAGCTCAAATAAAGAAAATTCCAACTTGGCTGAGTATACCACACATCTCACAGGCAACACTGCTCCCCTGCACTCGAGGAGATGAAAAGCTGGCTCAGTACAGCTGTAGCTGATGGAGAACAAAGCTTTAATTAATGAGGTAGAGATGCTGAACTTCAGTAGATTCTAAATGATGTGTTTGATTCTTAAATACTGAACTGACTTGCAAGTTCTTGAGTTCATGCTTGAGTACACTATAAGGGCCTTTTTGTGTAATTTAAGATTTAATCAAGCAGCAGCATCTCACTACAGTGCTCTTCAACACAGAATCATAGGATGGCTTGGGTTGGTGTTCAATAACAGATTAACTAACTTCCTTGTCTTCCAAGGCTCACCATGTATGTGACTGACAGTGCTGTGCATATTGGGGGAAATAAACTAAAGTAATTTTCATATAACTCCCTGCAGAGCTTGATACAACTCATGCCAGTAGCAAAGGTTTCTAATCTGAGTTTCTTCTAGAAGAACGGCTCTCCAGAGAAACTCAACAAATCCATTGTCTGTAGGTCAGTAAAGTTATATCTATTCACTTTATTGGACATTCTCATTCACTTTGTCTACGTTTTCTTAAGATGCTGTGTATTTGCTAATTTATGTCCAGTGCCACTCTTAGGCATTATTTATGAAATTTAAAAATAACCCATCACACTTAAAGCCTAATGAATTTGATCTGAATTTACTAATATAAATTAAACATGTCCTAACAATAACTTTACATTATTGACTCAAGTACTGGTCAAAATGATGTCATATAGGAAAATCAACATGTTTGTAACCTGCTGCACCATCTACTGACCAAAAGATACTACAACAGACTTCAGAAAAATACTACACAAGCCAAAGAACATACCTAAAAGAATAATAGGTTTATATGTGAGAAACTGGTTTCTCTAAGGGGCAGTGCTGCTGATCCTGATATTCTGGACTTTGTTGCAGTGATATTGTAGACAGTACATATACGTGGGGCACAATTACTTCAAGTTCTATATGGCAATAAGTATAGTTTGGTGGTTTGTTTTTTTTTTTTTTGGTTGTTGTTTTAATATTTGACTGAGTTTCACAATGGCTAATTACCCATAAACACTTTTTATGGGAATTATTCATTGGATCATTAAGGTACAGCTGTCACACAAGTCAAGCTTTCCAGGCAGAATAGCTGAAATGTCACCTTTTCACTGTATATAGGTCACACACAGTAAAAATGCTGAGATGTCCTTGGTGACACCAAAAGATGTCAAAAACAGCTACAGGATGTCTCCTACTTGTTTACATATTAAAACAACAACCCAAGAAAAGGACTATTTATCTATTGAGCCTGGAGATTCTGTTATTCTATTAAGCTTTACAATTATTCCTTGTTATTGCCTCACTTTTTTTAAAAAAGCATAGAAAAAGATAAGTCAAGACACTTCTCTCACTGGGGAGGAAGATACATATTGCAAATCCAAACTGTTCATCATGATATGCTATAACTACAGATGAGCATTTTTTCCTTTACAAATGATTGCTGGAAAGATGCAGCAGCACATGACACATTAAAAGTACTATTCCCTCTTTACAGAGCAGCAGCATAATTGCAACACAAAGAATGCACTAATTTCCAGCTATGTATATATACAAGGAAGACACTAGAAGACTGTAAGGCAAAAGGAGAACTGCAAAAGAAGTAATTATGAAAATGGAAAGAATAGTTTATGAAGTAAGAGTATAGGAAATAATGTGCATAGCTTGGCTATTCAATTACTAAATGGACTCACTGTACTGTGTACAAGGTTTTCAAGGATGGAAACATGAATGAATTTCAAGGGGACCTTGCCAACATTAATGGGTTGAAGAAGAGAAGAAAAAGGCTTAACTGTAACATTTTATATTCTTCATTTGTAAGCAATCCTAGGCCCTTTAATTCCATTCTATATTCACCAGTCTTGTTGGCGACTTTTCATAAAGATTATCAAATACCAGAACTAAGCACACTTTTTTCTTTTGAAACACCTCCTTGCAGTAATACAGGTGGACTGTTATGACTGTAGGTTCATTAGGTATTTCAATTAAAATTCAGAGGGCAAAAATCCCACTTAATTTCATTCAGAGTTTCCAATCTTTTAAATAGGAAAATGAAGGCAGAAGAGGAGACCAATGTTATGAATTATTAAAAAACTATAACATGGAGGATCTTGACTTGTAACTTTTCAATCCAATCCCAAATTCATAACACTTCCATTAGTAAAGTGAAAAGGAAAAGCTTTTTAAGCACTTGACAAGGGCGGGCACCCTTCCTAGAGCTGATGGAAGTGTATGGCTGCATACAGAGCCACAGGTGAAGTTAACAAAGCTGAGCAAAACAAATCCTGCACCAACAAACCAGCAGCTAATGCTTAAATGGGTTGGCTAATAACCAGATGAGAATAATTCATTTGTTCCACAACACAGAGACACTACCAAAAACTGGACAGATGTCACCAAATGCAGTTTCCCTCTCTGCACAGTATGGATAAAATCCTGTTCTTTACAGCTGGAATAAGTGACAAGAGACCAACATTTAAGTCACACAAGCTACAAACAAACTGGGAAACTTACAGACAGGATGCTCTGGATAGCAAAATTTTTACAGTAAAAAAATTACTGAAAAATTCTAAAGAAGTGCCATCAGGAGCTGTTAGGTATCAACACAGCGCACCCTGAAGTACATCAGGAGCATAAAGTCATGAAAGGACTTTCTTATTCAGATTTGAATTTGTGCCAGCCTGCAAACCCAAGTCAATAAACATAGCTAGTTGGGTAGGGATTTGCCTTATGCTTTTCAGAGGTATAGGATGTACAGTCCATATGGTGACCTAACTTGAAAGATCATGGTGCCCAAAGTCTTCTCAAAAAAGCCTAAATGATGCTTCAGTTTATGCATATTACTCCTCCTTTCCTCTTGCTTCCCTCTTTTATGGGCTTTTATATAAACTTAACTATTCATGCTGAAGTTCCTTTTCTTCTATAACCATTGAAAACTTACAGGATTTTATAGACTTCAATGAAACCTGACCTATATCCTCCACATGAAATACAAAATTCCTCTGGCAAATTATTTTGACCAAGAAAAAAAAAAAAAAAAGAAAAAGAAGAAAAAAAAAATTACTTGTTGTAGGACAGGATCCCTAGTTCTGCTAGTTAAGTGGGAATAAGCAGAAACATTTTAAGGGAAAGCTTTCTTCCTTTTACATTTCATTAGAGTTGCCCTAAATGAAATTAGTACCAAAACTAATATCAAAGAAGCCCTCATAATCTGCATAACAGCTTCTGCTTATTGACCACTCCACAAAATCTAGTTATACCTAAATTAAATTAGTTTATATAATGGTCCTGGTTTCCCCTCAAGGCTGATACAGCATTGAGAAAAATCTTAAAGGTGCTGGTATTCACACCAAGCTCCCTCAGAAAAAGAAAATAAAACCCATCATCTCAGCTCTATAACTTTATGCCAGATCAACAATTCATTGAAGTCAAGGATTCTAAATGTTTCTCAGCTGCCTCTTGAGAGAAAACACACTGTGAGAACCTAATTGGATCCACATCCTCTGGGAACTTGTGGAAGAAAGGTAAAGTTACTAAACACTAAGTGTTCATCAACCTAAACTTTTTTATTTTTCAAGAACAGGCAGAACACGTGAACCATTGACTTTAGGCTGCTTCACTATTGATTTTCAAGTAATCAAAATTATGAAACTACCTATAAGCACTTGAAAGATGACACTGAGCAAGGCTATTTCAATTCAGAAGTCAATCATACTTTCTAGATGAGAAGGGAAGTTTTAATCTCATATTCTGACTTCTGAAATTATTTTCACACAATCACCCTTCACACTTTCAAAACCAAGACAAAGAAATACAGTTTAAATCTCAGAGAAGGAAACAACAGAACATAATTTCAGGACAAGCCATAAATTTGTACACTTTCAGCAAAAATAACCACCTGCACACACGCAAGATACCAAAGGGTTGGTTGGGCCTCCATTGTTCCAAAAAAGTCCCCAAATGTCAGAACTACAACGAATCATAAATGCAATATACCTCAGCTGGAGCAGACAACACCAACATCATAATGGGCTATATTGCTAAGACTGATGGAAAAACAAGTTAAGGTTTCCATCCTATTAATTCCATTGCAGCCCACACAATCCAACCTGAGTACTCTACAAAAGGCACAGTTGAACCACAGGTTTGGAAAACATCCTCTAAACCAACAGACTCCAAGAAGATATTTATAATTAAAATGGGATCAGACCAAGAAGAGCCAGAGTGGCAACATCTAAATATGCAAGAGTTGGCTGAAAAGGTGAAAGGGGGAAAAAAATATTTCCTATATCTAACACAAACATGAGGCAAATAACAGACAGTTTAAATAGCAGAGATGAAATTTTGGTACAAAAAGAATGATGTAACCTCCTCAAAAGAGGACAGATCAGCTTATATCTTTAAATTTATACACTAGGACAGAAAATCTGTTCATGGTACAGCTCTAAGAATAGACTGCTTCCAACTATTGGTATGTCTACTCTTTGAAACTAAGAACAGACTCCATGGGAAGAGTCCAGGAACTTCTGCTATGTTTGGGAAGAGAAATGAACCCCTTGGGGTCCTATTCTACAGTTTGTGACCCTGGTTCTTTAGTTTCTCCATAACAAGGGCAATATGAAAAAAACATTTTCCTTGATGATACTTAAAGATTCTGCAAAGCAGCTTTTTGTGATGTTTAGTGACAAAGAACATGTAGGGAGATTCATACATCACTGACACCAGCCATGAAAAACAAACTGCATTATTTGCCAAACATCAAGTTTTAAAGTATCATTTAGTTGTTTCTCTGTAAAAATCAGATTAATAAGCATTATTGTATGATATATTCATGAATATGCATTACTATACAAACATTTTGCACAACAGCTGTGAGTTGTTTACTAATTCCTGGTTTAAATCATAATGACATTATTTTGAAGAGGTGAATATCGCTGTAACTATGATTAAAACGAGGATTAATCAAGTAGCCAATGGAGTAAACAACCGCATTATCACCACGAGTATCACAGGATTTTGCCAGCCACAAAAACTGTCATTAAAGGATGAATTCAAATTTCTCTAGAAGCAAAAATTTTCTTTTCTTTTCTTTTTTTTGTGTGGATATTACAACAGGTAGAAACAAAACAGGATTATCAAATGTCTCAAGGTATATTTTTTTTCCAGACATGTTTCTATGCAGAGTCTGAGAAGAGAGGAATGAAATTTACAGCAGGAAGATATGGGAGCATGAAAAATGAAGGACTTGTGTTTTTCACCTTGTTATGATCTTCAACTTAAAAATAAAAGAAACTGTGCTTTTAACGCAAGGCAGTGGATAGCTCTAAATAGCACAGTTGTTTAGGAAAGTCTATTAGTATTATTATTTTAATTTTGTTGATCACTGTACTAGAACACAATTGCCTCTGCCAAATGAGATCCACTACCAGAATTTGTGCATACCCTAACATGAAAACAAGACTCTTCCTGTGTTGAATNGGCTTCGGCACCCGGGCAGCCGAGGCTAACCACCCGCGTGACACCTCTTGTCATTTTTTTTCCCCATGACTGCTCACTTGCACTTGAACATTTAGGAGATTTCATAAAGGAACTATTTCTGTACCACTGATTCTGTTTGGAGATCCTTGAATTCTGCATCTTTCTACTTGATCGGCACAAATAAATCTTCAGCAACTGCTGCAGGACAGTCCTGTGACAGGACAGTGGCATTGCCATGCCAGAAACCACCCAGATCCTGGCACGGAGAGATTCAAGCTGTAGAACACAGTGCTGATAAAGACTCCTAAGAAGTTACAAAAAACTGAGATACAGCAGTCTTGCAGGACTGAATTCTGGGTCTCACATTCCCAGAATTTTGCATATAATTAAAGGCTAAGATATATTTGGAAGCTAAAGACTCGTATTACTTAAGATTATGGGAATCTAAATGATGCTGAAGGTAGGCTTAGGATCATTTGCATCTCTTTCCGAAAGCTGCAGGAGTCCAGTTCCTGTCCCAGCTGCATTTACAGTAATGACATTTAAGCTTTTATTATTCACTTCACTAAAAGAACTTCTCAGGAGTTTAGCTACAGTATCTTGCTCAACACCTGAGCCTACAAACTCAAATAAGGCCCCAATCCTACGCTTTCTACTTTCTTATGGATAACCCTTGCACAAACACTCAATACCATGTTATTGCACAGGGATACACAAGACAAGTTCTTTTTTTGTTTTCCAGTCACCAAAACTTCAAAAGAAAACAAATAATCTACCTTTTTTTTCTAAATAAATTTGGAGAACAACTAACAGTAGTTTATCTACTCTTAAAATGGGAACTTTGTAGTCATTGTCATTTCCTCCCTTTTCCCTGGAATTTCTCTGTCATCATTCCATGGCAAAGCTGGCTGTATATGAATATATATAAATATAAATATATATATATATACACACACACACAGTTCTGTATACCTTCCACATCTGAATAGGCTGTGAGCCTCTACTTTATACTGAAGGAATGGGGATATTGGAGACAGAAAGCTCTGAACTTCCCAAAACATTGGCTCTTCAGAACCATTTGCCCTCAGGAACTGCATTTTTAATTTTATGTGGTAGGTATTTCCTATTTCTATTTTGTCACATATGACTTTTTTTAATCTGTTGCAAGATGAAGAGGTTTTCATAGCCATAAAGTTGTTTTTTTTTACTTCCATTATTAACATACCAGTATTTTTCCAGCTGTTACAGGAATATTCATTAATAACACACATATTAGGGAAACTGAATAATATAATGCAATAAAAGGCATGAAATTAATCTTTTATGGAATATTAATGACAAGCATACATAAACTTTGATCTTCTGCTATGAAGCACTCTGCAGGAATTGATTTGATTTTTTTGTTATCACAAACCATGTGTTTACATGTCACGCGTATTTTAGGCAGGAAGCTTCCAATAAATCTTTCATTTAACAGCGATCTGTAACTATGCGCAGCAATCCTATACATACCAGATGATTTTTATCAACTCTAATTATTCATTGATAACACATCTGATTATGTGCCCCAAGGCAACATTATAAATTCTAAGTTGCTTTTTCACAGTTGTAATTACCATATGTTCCCATTAATCTATTAGCTCAATCTTTGCCTACCGATCTTGGTGTCAATCAATTGTTCTTTCAGCTTGTCCATCAAACCAATTAGAATGGATTTTGGAAACTGGAAATGTAATTTTTTTTTTTTGGTTCAGAGGAATTGTTCCAACAATGAGTCACAAAACCTGATTTTTAAACAAAAGTGACAATACAACCCCTGTGTTTCCAAAAGGAACTATAATATATTCATCTGTACAACATCCAGCATTTCTGTGTCCATTCCTTAAAAAAAACCAGTAAGGACACAAACATCTATTAAAAATATTGGTAAAACCCAGAATCTTCCTTCAAATTTTGAAGATGTCAGGAAGGGTAAGGGAGAAGCTGCTCTGGAGCAGCTGCACTCTTCATGGTGTTCCTTAGCAACAACTTCTGAGGCAAAGTTTGCAAGGAGCTGGAAATAGGATTCTGGCAGTACTTTTTATTTCGGGAACTCAGTTCCTTATTTCTAACTAAAATGACCCTCAATCTCCTCTGTTTATGAATAGCATATTTAATATAGAATCTAAGCAGCAAAGATAAATTTATAGTTAATAAATATGTGCTAAATAACTGCTGTAACTTTGGTTGGGTAAGACAATCCCAGCAAAAACGAATGAATTCTGTACTCAGCATGTGAAGCAATTTAAACAACGCTGTCATTAAAAAACAATTTTTAACTTAATTTAAGGAACAACTACAAATAATATTTGCTAAAATATGTTAAAAAAATTTTACATATCCTTTGTTTACTGTAATTAGATAAAAAAATTGAAAAAGCCCTTTTAGGTTTTGGCTTTTATTATAGTAATTCACCCACAGAGCCAGCTTTAGTCTAAAGTACTGGCTATAAAATAGATGCTATATGCAACTCACTTAAACTATTTAATTACTCAATCTACTACATCTAAGAAATCAAACATTTTAAAAAGGAGCCTCCTAAATGCATCTGCTGTGATCCAGAAATGACAAACTCACATACTGTTGCACTAGAACAAGATAATATGAATCAGTGCTAAAAATAAAAATCAACAGACAAATAGTGTCACTATTTGTTGTTCATTTCATCAAATTTAACTCAAGGAAAATATTCTTCATTGGAAAATTGTCTTATCTTGATAGTATTAATTAGAAATTATATGGAATGATCTGTCTTCAGTGAAAGGACATTATTATGAGATGACTGTAAGAGAAGACACAGAACTTGGGCTGCAAAAGTTTTGGTAAATATCTTAGTTCTTGGTACCTTTTTGTATCATGACCAGTACCATCAGCACTCCTCCAATAACTCAGAAAGAGATGCACTTTTTGAATCTAAGTGACCTGGGGGTATTTCTGAAGCCTCTGGAAAAGCTAAAGGGCTGCTCCAGCCTGGTAAAACCCTTGAATAATGCGATAATGCACCTGCACACCTCACCTTCCTTTGGGGCAGCATCACAGCACAGCTGCTCCTTTGGGCAGGTGGCAAAGGAGACAGCTCAGAGCATCTCACCGTCTCCTACAGCCATCCAAGTGCCTCTGTATTTTGGTAGTTGAGAAGCATTTAAGTATTTCCTTTCCAACGGAATGTAAACTGAACAGAAATCCAGTGCCTTCCTGCCAGCAAGCAGCAATTTTTGATTAGCTCAAAACTGCTTCATGTTTTGAGAGCAACAGAATCTCTCCTAAACTGTGAGTTCATCCAAAGATGATAAATAAAAAAAACCACTGAGGATACAGCTCTAAGGAGGCAGAGATGCCTCTCAAATGGCCTTCATTAACCTTAAATCTTAAATTAGCCAAGTTAATTCTCACACTTTTTTCTCATTTCACAAATGGATACACAACTCTTGCCAAACTTATTTATATGATCACCAACTGCAAAATAATAAATATTAGAAATCCTGCCTCCTTATACTCTTTTTTAAAAAAATCAAATGCACCTCAAATGATCTGAAATAGAATTTCTGTGCTAAACAGTGAACATTAGTAACCATTATTTATATTTCTACATTAGCAAACACTCTTCTTTGCATTCCTGACTTCAGCACAGACCACAAGTATATTTCTAATTACAACCTCTGCTAATGCAAATGACAGTTATGCCTCAGCATTTATCAGTGGAAACACTGGAGAATTCTAAGTGGAGCATGACATCCAAGATCATTAAAAAAAACTATCTATCAACAATTGACATACAGTAACACATTGAACAGAGTTAAATGCTTGTCTTTGGAGATTTTGGCATTAGCTAAAGAGTGATTGATTATGCTAGAATTCATGATGGATTTGTCTGTGGTTTGTTGTCACCTGCTTATCTGAGATGCATTACTGGAAATAATCTCAATGTAAAACCAAGCTTAATTAGAAACTCAGTGTAAGCAAGCCACTTACCAAATCCAAAACAAAAATGGGAAAATTTCTTTTTTTATCAAATAAAATCCTGCTGGATTGCCTTGTACAGAGATAAACACTTGTGTGTCAAACTATGCAGGCTGTTTGTTAACCCAACAGACATTTTTCCACACAAACATTAACACAGAACAGACACAGTCTCTGCCCTTAAAACTATAGTTTAAGCCACAGGAAAACGTCAAAATCCTGAGATAAAAAACTAAAATCCAAGTTCACATGGGGCTATCACTTTGTTGTAGACAGCAAGAGCCTTCTTGCATGGCAAGTGTGTGTGCCTCAGAGATTCAATCCAAAAAATTCTTTAAACTATTCCTATAAAATCATTTGTGCCAAGTGTTCAAAGTTTTACAGCTACAGCACAGCCTGTTTGGGATAGTATGCCAGAGGTTGAAAACCTCTGTCAGAATTCTGTCTGATCCCCTCAGGGGCTGAATATCTATCTACAGCACACGTGTGAGAAGGGCAAGTGGTTTGGGCAAGCAGCAGCGTGGCACAGACATCCTCAGAGGAACAGAGATGTACCTGCCACCCCCAGGCAGAAGTGCTGGGCTTTAATTGGTGTTTTTACAGCAGCCGCTACTGTAAATTAAGGAACAAAGTGATTAAACAACAATGAACTTTTCAAATACAAAAATGACTTTATGAAGCCCATTGCTTGTTCAGATCTGTTCTGGTTCCCCTTCTGCCGGGCTGGTCCCCCTTCAGTGACTCTTTGGAGGTGTCTCTGTCCAGCTCTTCAGCCACTTTTATGGTTCTATCTGAATAATCTCATATATAAATGAAGTTTTCTCTCAGCAAGATTTTGAATTCTTCTCAAAACCTCTTTCTGTGGATCTACAAGGACACATGGGTTAAGGCACACATACCTGAACCCTTAGTAGAGCTCCCTTAGGTGGCAATTCAGTGATGATGATGTAGCACAAATTGGCCAAATAATTCATAAATTGCAAAGTTTTTTCCTACAAATTTACATGAAACTTCAGTTGTTCCATCATTAGTCCCATCACTCATAAATAATGCAGAGGTATGTCTAAATATGCTACAGTCACACCTCCAATGATATTCAAATATGTCCTGGCACACCTGCTGTCTTTGACCTCAGGTTCTTTATGACAGTGGGGTCTTGATGAATATTTAGGTCTCGGTGCTTTGATGAGTGAAATCATGGGGCATTACACAAAATAATTGAAAATTTCAATTTAAACTAGTTCTCTTTGTTCCATTTCTACACTTAAATTCTTTTAAGCAATGCTGTGCCCTCCAAAATTTTAAGAGTAATGTAAAAGGAGAAGTATTTTTCTTTCTTTAAGAACATTCTTGGGTATTTCATTGTTTAAGGAGCTTCCTAAGTGAGTTGGGGAGGGCTTACGGCTTTTTCTTCACCCCAGAAACTATAGAAGAGATGACTGGGAATTCCAAAGTCCCCTAACAAATATACATCAGCATAGCATTATACAAAAGGCATAATTGCATCTCTGTGGAGCAAACAAAGTTAACCTGGGTCTTCCACATGACACTTCACAAAAAGCAGGGTATATAAATATCTCAGAAGCAAAGACACCCATGGTAGTTCCAAATATGCAGATAGATTCTAGCTCAGCTGAGCAGATCACCTACACTGAAATAGAAAAAGAAGACTTGAACTTAATTTGGTCTGCACCTATCACTCTTAAAGACCTAATTTCAACACTAAAAAGACTTAATCGTTTTTCTAAAAAAAATGGAAGTTCATAACACTGTAATTTATAAATATGGTACAAAATTTTAATCTTTTACTTGTACAGTAATAAAATAAATACATAGAAAATAAATCCTGAAATATACGTATTAGATTTCATCTGCATATTTTTTGAGAAACATATTTAGAAAAACATGTTATCCCCTCTTTATTAGCATCATCACCATCTAGAGCCATATTTACAGGCTAGCAGTAGCTTTTTACAATGCTCTGATTTTAGAGTTACTTTCAATTGTTCTTCCCATTAAAATGAGAGTTAAAAATATTAATTTACGCAATCTAAGCCATGGAATGACTTCAACCAGACTAATTAGCATAACCTTCTCAGATGTCATCCATATTCATTTTGCAGACTGAGGCAATGCTTAATGGCAGAACTAGAACTGATGGAGCCTTAAGCTGTTTCAGTGCTGCACTGCACAAACCTGTGAGTTCAGCAAATCCTACCATTGCCACCTACAGCAAGCTCTGTGTATAAAGTGCTGTGAACTTCACAAAAGCCATCACAGGATTTGTGCAGTTAGTCACAGCAAAGGGCAGGAGTGACACCAGGGTGTCCATGCAGCCCCTCTCCTCAGTTGGGGCCCCCTGAGCTGCTGGAACTGGGGTGGTTGTGCCCTCCAGGAGCTGATGGATTGTGGTCAGCAAGGACAGCTCTGCCCTTTTGGTCACAGAGAACATGCTACAGCAATCACCAAGAGGCAGCACAATCAAAAGGTCCAGACCCCCAAAAATTCAAAATTTTAAGTGCCACCACCTGAAGCAGCTTCCTGAGCTCACAGTCTGTAATGATTTGACTCAGTGAGATCCAAGCCATGCTGGACGTTGGGAGGTTTGGTGGTTGCCAAAGTAACAGTGGTTCCTTTTGGAAAATTAGCTGTCATTAACATTCCCATCCAGTCTTGGGACCAGCAAATAGGGGGCCTTTCAGAACTGCTACAGACAAGTAGCAAGTAGACAAAAACAAATCATATAGTCACAGAACGGCCTGGGTTGCGAGGGACATTATAGATTGTCTAATTCCCAATCCTTGCCATGGACAGGGACACCTTATACTAGACCAGGTTGCTCCAACTTGTCCTTGAACACTTCCAGGCATGGGTCATCCACATCCTATCCGGGCAACCTGTGCCAGTGCCTCACTACCATCGTGGGGAAGAAATTTTTCCTAATATCTGATATAAACTTGCCCTCTTTCAGTTTGAACTCACTCCCCCTTGTCCTGCCACTCAATTCTCCTGTAAAGAGCCCCTCTGCAATGGGGAAGAAGATATTATATTCCTGTACTAAGGTGCATCTTCCTGAGTGGTGCTAGACAACAATTTGAGTCTCTACGTGAAATGTATCCTCATTAAATATGAACCAGAAGTTTTGAGTATAATATTCCTTATTAACATCATACAAACATTCTGATGAGCAAATTCTACAGGCCTGCAATCCTATTCCTCATCCCTTTAGTTTTGAGGGCTTTGCATTGGAAACAAATGCCTGATATTACTATTTAGGATCAGAGTTTTCCTCCGAGCAGCCTCTCCTACACTTCTCTCCAGCCAGCCTCAGACAGACCTTTGTGAGCAGGATCCACTGGCTACAAACCTTATACAATATTTACACCCTTAAAAATTACAGCCACACTGCTTCTCCATGACAGTACCTCACATCCAACTTCCTCAAATATTAACTTTGCATGAATCTCAAGAAAATACAGCCTGGCTTCATTAATGTTTATAGGGTCATTCAAAGTGAGAATATCCTTTACAAATGATTCAAGTACATGTGAAGTGGTCACCAAAATATTTTTACTCTTATTTTAATCCTTTCCCATACCAAAGGACAAAAAATCCTATTAAATCCATTAACCTGCCCTTGTATACACAGTCCAAACACCATTACAGAAACCAACAATTTATCCAGGAGCCCTCCAGCCCTAATCCTGCTTCTATACTTCTCTATACATTAAAGCTACAAAATGTGAACACAATTAACAAGCAAAAAACCTTTCTTACTGGACACAGATGCCTGTGGCTCCCAGGACTAGTGGCACAAATAGCAGCCTTCCTCTTGGTGAATTTTAATTGGAATTTTAATAAAGGCTTTACCACACTGGAGAAAACTGCCGTTAGCACAGTTACTCTTTTAATCAAATTCTTTGGTGATTGTTCCTGGGACTGAATAGAATTCGTAAAGTTATTTTAGCAATATTTATATTTTTCTCTGATTTATAATTAAAACTTTTGCTCAAGTAAAAAGATCAAAAAATTGTAACATCCTAGCATATATTATATTGGATGGCTCAGGCTAGGGGGTCAGACCAGGTTTTTGTACTACTTCCATTCCAACACACAGATACACTAAAAACTGGATTTCCCAGACAAGTGCCAAAGAGGCTTATTCTGAACCATTCCTCCACACACATTTTGCTCTTTACATGGAGCTACAAATTCCTACAGAACTTCGTGCATTAACAGCGTTCCATAAAAATTTGTTCCTTATCATAGAAATGATTCTATGATAACAACAGGTTACAATAAATTCAAATAACTAAACTTTGCTCTTCTTTGAAAGCCTCCTCCACAGTTTACCAGTTTCATTTTATTTTTAAAAAAGACATGCAGTGGCCACTACACTCACATTCTAAAGTGAACTCTTTGTATTTCCTGTCTCAACCTGAATCCAAGAGGCAATGAAAAGAAAATCTTACTTGCTTAGTTATAGATTTTAGAATGTGAGTATAGCATTCTTAGTTCCTGTGAACCAAACTAGAGACATCAAAGGATTTCATTGAAGGTTTTTTCTGAAAAGATTTTTGAAAACTGCAGTTAGATTATGCATATATATTTGTCATTTGTTTGTATTCAACAAGCACTTGGGTCAAACAGCATTTCATCTTTCTGCAAATTAAAACCCTCAGCAAATGGATGGCTAATATGCTTCAACAGGAAGAGATGGAATTTATTAGATCCCATTCTTCACTGGCACAGTGAATCAGGTAATTGATGCAGTAATGCAAAACATTATTAATGCCATCACCTCTCCTATTTGTAAACCTCCCATGCAGTCCTTGAAATCCATTGTGGAAATTTCTGTTACTTCCACCACCCACTCTTGTTGCTCTGCTTCAGATTTCTGCATAAGGATATTCCTTACAAAATTTTCTGACACTGTTATTTCAATGAAGACAAACTTTTAAATTCTGAAGTACATCAGTCAAAGGTTTTCAAAACTAAGGAAGAAGATGGAAACTTAACTCCAAGTTATACCTCCTTGGTCCATTAGTTACTTAAACTTATAACTTAGTGGAAGTTATTATTTTTGCATCTAAAATGTCTATTGTATAATTAAGATATACAGCTTACAAGTCCCAGCTAACTGCCCAAGGACAGTTCCTCAAAATAATTCTTTTCCTTAAAGAAAAGAAGTATTTTAAAGGCTTTGCATCAGGCAAATACTGCTTAACCAGCATCACTTTGCTAGCAAGATATTTTGACACAGTTATTTTTAAAAGAGGAAAAAAGTTTAACATCCATTTTCTGTTTCTGATCATCTGAATCCACTGTTCAAGGCTGCCATGGAACGGACACAGCTCAGCAGGGTGTGATGCTCTGCAGCAGGAGGCTGGGCACGACTGGGGGACAGCACTGCCCACTTTTTTGCAGCAGCAGCCACTGGCTGGGCTCACATGGATGCTGCAGGAATTTTCCCTCCCAGTTTTGTAAGGAGAGAGGAAGTGGGAGATGTGCTGCAGGGCTTGAACGAGGTGCTGAGCAGCTCGTGGGAGGCAGCAGGTCCAGAAGAACATTGTGTGTTTGGTGTTCAGGAGGGTGATTGTAAAATTGGTCTCAGCTTTTTTTCCCACGGAGCACTCAGATGTGTCCCAGCTTCATCACTGACATTTTCGCAGCAAGGGAGGTTAAAAATAACACACCAAACCAAGATAACATGCACAGAATGACTTGATTTATAAAACCTGTGTTCAGAGCCGATGAGAAAGAACTTCAGGACATTGTGACTTGGATAGGCGCTTGGACTGTCTCAAACTCTGGAATAATAAATTAATAATTAACTGCCTTCACTCCCCTTTTACTTTCTCTTTGTACAAGACAAATGGACACTTAAACCAGCAACATCTCTGGCAGATTGTGCTGACTTTGGGATTGCAAGTGCTACTCTTTCAAGATTTAGCCACTTTAGGCTTGACAATTTGAGCATCTGCTGGTCTTATTCTTTTACTGATTTCCAGTCCCCTCTCAGAGGTCCACATCTGTCCTCCCTATGGAGTGGAAATAATACAAATAAGAAGTGTGTGACTTGCCCAGCACTTCTTTGGTAGATGCTCAGTCAGAAGTGATTTAGTTCTTCACTGCACTCTGAAAATGAAATAATCTTCCCTAAGAACTTAGTGGCACATGGAGAGCAATGTAAGAGTGAAGGCTAGAAAAAAATCCCCAGAAACAACATCTGATTAACTACTTTAAATGATACTTTATTTGTCATTTGAATCTTTGAATATTTCTTACCCTTAACAATTCACAAAGTTGTCCTTCCATTTTTAAAAAATCTATTATTTATGGATAAAAGGACAAGGAGGAATCACATTGCTTCAATTGAGCTTTGCTCTGGAGTAAATACTTTTTTTTCCTTTTAAGAAAAGACTGTTTGATTTGGCAATATTAATATTTTAACACCAACTTCATGCATCTGAGCAGTTGTTGATTATCACATATACTCAGTTCTATATATGAAAATTCTGAGAGAACTGGTGCTCAAAATGAAGAACAAGCAAAGGAAATGGTTTTCATGATCATTAAAGATGCATGCATTGTTATTATGGGAAACATTTTAATTAAATGCTGTTAAATAACTTCGTTTTTCCCCCTTAGCTTGCTACAGTGCACCATATCCTTCAGACCTTGTTTAACTGGCCCTGCTGGTAGCAGGGGGTTTGCCCCTGACCTAAATTCTCAGGGGCTGCTGTAACATCAGCTCTGAGGTTCCCATGCTCATCTTCAGCCCTGACATTCACTTAACCAGCCTGGGTGGTGAAAAGTAACCAAGAACACCCATTTCAGACAGGCTGCAGGCTAAACCATCAGCAGGTTTAACATCTTCCGGATGATCTTTATGACCTTTTCCAGTTTCCAGTCATGTAAGCAGGAGAGAGGAGCTGTCTTGCAGTCACGAACAGATCCTGCCCCTTCAACACACACAACCTCGGATTGTGTATTTACACATCCTTGTAACACACCTGCACCAAAACAATAACCAGAATCTGCTGGTTATTAAAGAACCCACCTAACCTGAGGGGGAGAAGATAAAAATTTCAAGTGTGTTTACAATCCTCCATCAATAACAACTAGAAATGATAATTTACTTTCATCTCTTTAATTACATTTTAAAAAAGACACAAACTTAATAAAACACCAAGTACATGGCACAAGGAAGTCTCAAAACTAATACTGTGGGACTAACACCTCTAATCAACTCTGAGCTAAGAGACAAGGCAGTTTTCTGATCACTGACAACAGCAGCTCAGCAGAATTCAAGATGCATTGATGCAGCTCACTAATGCCTGTGTTACACACATGAACCACCTCTCTGACACACGAGCAAACACGGCTTCAAACAGAACCAGAATCTCCACTGCAGAGAAATTCTGGCTAAGGGATGATGAGAAAACAAAACAAAATAAACCTCAAGCTACTGTACCCCATTCTGTTTCATCTCTATCCATGAAACTCTACCAAATCACTTGGACGCTGTTCAATTACGGTTTGGAATAGCAAAAACCACAGCTTCATTTCAAAGCCAATGTTTACCATTATTTTCCTCAGGTCAGCACATTCAATGCTCTCAAAGCTTGAAAAAAGCTTGAGCAGAATGTAATTTCTTCCTTTTTTCTTTTTTATAGAATCAAGAAATAGCCATCCCACAATCCTGCCACCTCCATTTACTTTCTCATGTGGGATTCTGGATCAGCCTGTGAAGTCAGAAAGGGAAAAAATGCTCTGTGGAGAAAAGAACAGAAGGCAGGCAGGATGGGGACTGTAGAGCAGTTCCTCTGCTGGCAAAAATGCTCCCTCTTCCAGATGGTGGGAGAAGGGATCTGATTACATTCCTGTGGGAAGAACTGCACAGCCAAGTATTTGCCAGGTGCTTCAAGTCTCCTGCTCTGTACAATTGTCCTGTCCTCTACTATTCCCTGTTGCTCAGCACAGAAGATCCACTTCCAGGACAAATTGACAATTTAGAGATTGGAAGAAAACGTTCCCACTGAGGCCAAGACAGGCAGGCATTTTTAGGAGTATGACTTTAGCACTCTTAGGTGTGTACAACTCAGAAACCCAAGTAAATAATCTGAGGGGAGGTTTAGATTAGCACATCCTCTGTCTGACATCCAAGAGTGCTAAAAGGCAGAATGGAAACTCAAGGCAGCACTGGACACCCCGGTTTTTGTGGCTGAACATTAAGTTGTCATCAAGGTCTCTATTTTCCCTTAAAAAGCTGAACTGCATTTAGCACTAGGTAGAGGGAAAAGGGCTCCTCATTAGAAGTTTGCTGTATTGGGGGCATAGAGAACCACTCCATGACTCCTGCAATAGTACCACTTGAAAAATGACAAGTGCATTAACAGGGCCCAGTGTGAAACTTCAAAATCATCCCTTTAATCACATGCCACTCAAGATCATATAAAAATCCCAGTAAACATCAGGCTGACCACTTTGGAGTGCCCACTACTGCCCTGAAGGATGTCATTTACACTGCTGGGATGCAGCAAAAACAAACTGCTTTTAGCAGAGTATTTCTGGTGAATAAAGGAAAGCTACAAATACAGTCAAATCCAATCTTTTCCTGCCTAAAAAGAGAAACATCTCCACTAAGTTCAGACAGGAGAGCTTGTGTAAGCAGGTATAAAATTTTCCATGATGCAAGAAATATTCCTGAATAATATCTGTGCAAAACTTCTTTGTTCCATAGGCCTGAGAGAAATGAAGTTAGAGCTAAATATGATCATAGCAGTTTGCAANTCTAGATATTGCTAAAAATATGCAGGGATAGGAGAAATGCAAAGATTTTAAACTTATTCTACCATTCTATGGATCCAATAATGCTCCTGGTACATCACCACAGTCCAGGTATTACCATGAGGAAATTGTTTGTCATTAATTACAAGGCTTCACTTCAGTGAGAGAAAAGTAGAATCTAGACACTTATTTTTAACATCCCTAAGTGTTATTATTCTACTTTTTCTCCCCCTTTTTTAGGAGACAGATAATATCTATTAATATTTTTTAGCCAAATATTTGGGACTCAAATCTTTATTTTCACACCAGGGACACCCCTACCTCAGCATAATCCAGGATGATAGATGTTTGAAGAATACCTGGGTAAGGTACCTACTGCTTTCAAGTCCTACTGACAGGAGGCAGAATTTTTGAATAAAACACCCCAATTTATATGGCCTCCAAAGTGCTTATTGGAGATATCCAGCAACCTATTTGAAGCCTATTTGATTTCTTGTGTCAGATGGGTTAATTTTTCCAAGTGCTAACCAAAAACATNAGCCCTGAAACTTGCAGAGTAGCAAATTCTCAAAGATTCAGGGTATGAAAACACATATAAGACCCATCCCTGCCCTGCTGCTGGAAATCTAAGGCATGGGATGAGGACAAGTCTTCACCAGCGAGTAGCACATGGACTGAACTAGCACTCACTACTGATTTGCCAAGTCGTGCCTAATTAGCTGCATTTTTTGTAATTTCATTATAATTTCTTTTTTTAAAAGCAGTTTTCTCCTTATCAACAATGTCTGTAGGAAAGGCTCTATGTGCTGGTAGCTGCATGATGAGTAAATGCTTTGTCGCTATTAAATCTGAAATGTAAGTAAAAAAACATTTTTCTCCTGACACAAACATGTCTCTTAGACATACCAAGGCTCTCTAAGCTATATGATATAAAAAGAAAAAGCTCTGTCTTAATCTGTAACGATATTTCAGAAATTACTTTTACAGTACAGTAATTCTGGAAATGATGAGAAATGAAGACCAGCAGTGACAACTGAGTTTAGAGCTAAGCCAAGGTTCTTCTGGGGAGAGCACAGCTACCAGCATAAAAATATTCTCCTCCTGAAAGAATCCAGCCTTCTCGAAATAGGTTGTGTTCATCATTTTACAACATTTTCACTTTAATAGTAAGGTGAAAACTAGTTACAGACCAAAATAGTCAAAACAGGTATGAAGGAAGGTAAAAGATCAACCTGAAATGCAGAAAAGTTGCTTATTTGAGGTGTATTATTGCCCTGGCAAGGTGGTAAAGACCACAGTAAGAGCAACAGGAATATCCAAAGTTCACGCAAAAGAAACACATGGTGAGAGTCACAGAAAGGTTTCTGCAAAACTCAGGAGAGTAGAACAAATTTTGAGATCTCTCATCAACATAATCCTAAGAATGATGACACTGTTCAAAGTCCTGGCTCCTGCAGGTGTATAAACCATATCCATTTATACCAGTGCCACGTGAACTTACGACTCGGAGACAGGAGACTCATGGGAAAAAAAAAAAGAAAAAGAAAGGAAAA
>WEKY01035430.1:32270-84688 GCA_013390045.1 Picathartes gymnocephalus
AAAAAAAGATTACCTTATTTCTCCTTTCAGATGGAATGAAATTGCCCTCAAGTTTCTCCCTCTCTTTGCACATAAAAAAGAAATACATGAAATGGGTCTAAAGTTGTCCGCCTTCCTCAGCAAATTATCCCAGTAACTCCAGTGGGAGTAAAGATGAAGCATAGCTGAACCTGACTGAAAGTCCAGAAAATATCAACAAAGAAATGAAATGTCTTTATTGAAAGATTCAAAACATATCACAGACCAAGGGTTCAGCACCACTGTATCTGATCAATACCCAAAACTCAAGCACAGTTTGACTGCCACAGAGATTTAAGATTTTACAGTCCAAATTCAACTAAGCTTTAATACCTTTTCCATGAGCACAACTTCATGCAGTATTTTCTGGATACCCAACTTTTTCTCTAGATATTGCTAAAAATATGCAGGGATAGGAGAAATGCAAAGATTTTAAACTTATTCTACCATTCTATGGATCCAATAATGCTCCTGGTACATCACCACAGTCCAGGTATTACCATGAGGAAATTGTTTGTCATTAATTACAAGGCTTCACTTCAGTGAGAGAAAAGTAGAATCTAGACACTTATTTTTAACATCCCTAAGTGTTATTATTCTACTTTTTCTCCCCCTTTTTTAGGAGACAGATAATATCTATTAATATTTTTTAGCCAAATATTTGGGACTCAAATCTTTATTTTCACACCAGGGACACCCCTACCTCAGCATAATCCAGGATGATAGATGTTTGAAGAATACCTGGGTAAGGTACCTACTGCTTTCAAGTCCTACTGACAGGAGGCAGAATTTTTGAATAAAACACCCCAATTTATATGGCCTCCAAAGTGCTTATTGGAGATATCCAGCAACCTATTTGAAGCCTATTTGATTTCTTGTGTCAGATGGGTTAATTTTTCCAAGTGCTAACCAAAAACATTATATTCACATTCAAATCAAAGTATATCCCCATTGCAAGACACTAATCTCAGATCTAAAGAGACTCCACAGCAGGAAAAGTGTCTTTATTTATCTTTGGTTTGGTGGGTTGTGCCAGACTTTGGGATTGCTGTTGCAGATGAAGCATTGTCATGTGTTTAATTTGATGTAAAGGTGTGAAAGTTATGTTAGCCAGCCTCCCTAATGAAAACTGTTAGATTTCAGACTGCAATTCGTGGGGAGGTTGAGGGAGGACACCAAATGATCTAACCTGCCAGTCACAGACATTTTGAGATGCTTGATACTAATTAAGCATATCAGCTCTAATGCCAGACCTCTCTAAGACAAAGGGTTCCATCAAATTGATAAGACTCTGCTAAGCAGGGTTTAAAATTAATTCATAATTTTCTTTTATGTTTGTCATGTTTTGTAAAAATGAACTGCCATTCAATTTTTCATAAGCTCTGCACAAGCAGAAGAAGCTTAATTTCAGGCACTGTGCTGACAGGCCTGGGTAGTTTTATGAACAAATTATGATTACACACAGTGATCAAGCTTCAGATAATTGAAGCAGCAAACCAAACTATCTAGCATGCAAATATTAATGGCTGTCCCCAAAGTCTCATTGAATCTGCATAATATAAGAACTTTTAGCTTCCTGTTGCACTTGGAATATTTTCAGCATAAATAATTAAAAATAATTAACTAAAGGATCTTCCAGTGAAGATCATTCCATCTTATATTTCTTACTCTTTGGAGGTGGAACAGAGTGAGCTGCAGCCTGACATTCAGAGCACATGCCTGGGGAGGGCTATTTCTGCATCCCATTTCTGATTGCAAAAATTAACTTGCTCTGAAGTCAAAACTTTACCCATCTACTTTTAGGGGTGCTGAATGCACTGTTCTCTAATAAATCAGCAGATCTTTGAGAACACAGCACCTCCAAAAAAACCACAGCAAGCGTTTCTGAAGCTTTAAGGCAGAACCATGGCATGATAAACTAGAAAAAATGTAGGCCAATGACATTAACTCTGCCTAAATGCCTAATATCTGACATATGTTTATTTTAAGGTACATTAGAGTTCTAGAATTAAGATATGTCTCAGTGCAAAATATTGGTGTTATCAAGAATAATCCAAAGGCTATTGTGAAGATTTAGTTTACTACATCTTGTCTACTGGTGAATATCAAGCTTGTGAATTAACCAATCACAGTGAAAACCAGTAAAGAAACCTGTCTTTAATATTAAAGTCTAAAGCCACAATTTGTTTCAACCTAGCAAAGAAAATTGTGAGACTCCTTGCTTTAGGCATTGGGAAAAAAATAGCATTAATATTGTCAAGGCAACAATGAAAATACTTTACTATTATTAGGTGGAAAATTGAAGGTGCAGAAATCCTTCACTTGCTTTGTAATAGCTTGTTTAATAAAGGGGGACCGGAATAATAGTTTTTCAACTTTAATATTATTAGAGAGAAAGAGAAAAATGGTGCCTGAGATCTAATGCTGAAAACCAGATTCCTGCTGGATGCAAAGAGCTCTGTCTGGTTTGAAAAATCTATTGCTGCAGTAAAAAACAACAACAAAAAAAAACCCCTTTCACTATCACCTCATTAAGAGAGTCACAAGTGGTTTTCATTGATTAGCTCCTATTATAGCAATAATCCTCAATATGCTGCATACGAGCACTGTTTTGTGTAAACAACTGCCAGTGATTAGTGATCAATGAATAATTTTAGCCAAATGTAATTGGATGAGAACACATTAAGAGCTACTTCATTTCATCCTCCTGATACTAAAAGGAGGAGGAGAGGTGCAAAGAGTTATCCCACCTTGCTAATTAGTATTTCCTTCTGAACACAAACATTGGATTTATATTACGCATTACGCCTGAGCTACATGCCCACAAATAAATTTAATATGATCAAAACTATTTCCTGTGTTGCTGGTTTTTTGCCCAGATTTGTAAAAGATTTATAGTTATTAGTGCTGTATATTTTTCTATTTTTCAGAACAACTTCACAGAGAATGGCTGTAAGAGGTACAACAATAGTTGCAACAGCTCCAGTTTTCACACTGGTGAATGGTAACAGCAGAGACGAAAGGGGGCTGCAAATGTAGCATCTCCTGGTCAGGTTGTTACCCCAGAGCCCTCCCACGATTCCATATGGGGGCTGACTTCAGGTACACATCATTTTTGATTCAGGGTTTGATAGCAGGTGCCTTCCTAAAGACACACAAAGTAATGCTTCTAAAATCAGTGAGATGCACAAGGGCTTTTCTTCCCACATCTGGTTTCCAAACAAAATGCAAGTGGAACAATGTTGAGCAAAACACAGAAGTTTTACATTTTTGCGAGAAGCCACAGAGTACTAAGTTCAGCCTTCTTTTAGCCAATCCCTTCTAATGGATGGCCCAACTTTTGAATGGTGTTCCTACTCTTGTGGAAATAAAAGTATAATATTACTGTCCGTGGCATACCCTCCCTGATTTTTGTCTATTGCTAGAGTTACTTGTCCACATTTTTCTACTGTCACTCTCCCATTTTTAAAGTGACTCACTTTCTTTGTTCATTTATCCATTTGCTTGAAAGCAAATCACAACGCTGCCAATGCCCACACAGTCACACATAGTGTGTTCTCAAACTAAGGAACATCTACATTTCAGATTCAAGTATACACACCAGGAATGTCACCAGCAGTCTAACTGTCCTCAAATTAGCTTTAAATGTAAATAAGATTGTTCTTTGATGTTTCTGACTGCTTTTGACTGCTCAGTCTCCATGATGAATCCATAGGCGTACTTTATTCTTAGTCTCTCTCTTCCTTCAGGCTCAAAGATTACATAAATTATTGAGGAAAAAAAACAACACTAAGAAATAAAAGAACCAACTTTTCCCTTTCAGAAATGTAGGAGCTCAAATCCTATGATATACAAGTCGTGAGCTACAAAATTTGATGTAAACTCACTGAAACACCTCACAAGTTTTGATTCAAATTGAGACTCCAGCACGTCAGCAGTGGGGATGGTAACGGAGGTGACTGGTACAACAGGGATCTCTAGGAGGGAGTGAGGTTCAGAAACCTACTTAGCTGGAGCTGTAACAACTCCTGCAGCACACCCAAGAGTGCAGAAGAACAGTTACTACAAAGATAATGATTATACTCAAGAATTTGTATAAACTGGGCTGTGTAACTGCAGTGGGAAAACAACAGAGGGCAAGAGAATGGTTGGCCACCTAGGAGTGACTTTCACCCTGAGGACAATGAGATGGGCACCCTGCAGCTACCAAGACAGCAGCTCTCCTTATTTTCTGGGACATTTTTACCACTCCTCTTCACAAAGCCCAAAAATGTCTTCAAAAGTGTGATCTCACCCATTTGTGCTGCCCTTAGTGACAGAGGATGTGCTGTCACCATCTGAACTCACTCCCAGAATGGATCAGTTCCTTCAAATTTGTTTCAGCTGGTCATTTATGACAAGCACCAACGCAGTCTTTCTAGTTTCTCTTCCTAATGGTCAGAATGTAGCCTTCTGTCACTTCCCTTCCCCTCGAATCTCCAGGCAGTTTTAATGGTGCTTTCCCAGGTGAGGCATAAGTGAAAACTTCTGCTAACATCCATATCAGAATTTCTCACCAGGATCACACCTCTGCTAAGGAACAGCTGACAGCCACAAGGCTTTCCAATATCATCCTGGGGTTGTGTACCTTAATTAACTTACAAGATCAACCTACACAAACTAACATTTTCATTTGTGAATGCTAAATCCTCTGGACTTGAAAATTAGAAGCCTAAATCAGACACTTTGAAGTTCATTGTGAATCATCATCTTCTGTTACGGTATACATTGTAAATTGCTGCAGATAAAAGCTTTGTCTTTCGTTTTCAAGGTCTTAGTAAACTAAATTCCATTTTATTAGCTACAGCATGTAAAGTTTTGCAAGTGCATTATTAAAAGCACCTAATTGTTCTTTGAAGCAATGAGTACGTATTTCTCTCTCCAACTGAGAGTTAAGTTTTTAAAGCACCAAAATATCCTGTTGTGTACAGCAGTTTATAGAGTGTTTTAATTATTTGTGCAAAGCCTCAGAGTAAGTTCTCAAGCCTTTAGCTATCTTGCTTAAATCTAAGCAAAAGATTATTCACAGAGTAACAACCAAGATAAGAAGGAACTCTGGCCAAAAAAAAAAGAAAAAAAAGTAAAAATTTGGTCAATAATAGTTCAAAAATACCTTTTGTTATTTGATCACCTGCATAACACACAGGGGTAATAATAAGGCTGAAACAAGAGTACCAATTTCAGTGGTAGCAACACTGAAGGGAGAAGTGTCTCTCTCCAGGCTGGAACATTATTACAGGACTGGCACTACAGAACCAGGCACACATCTCCAGGCCTGCAGGAGTGATAGATGCAACACACTAATTCCTGATGGCTAAAGGATGTTATTACACTGTAAAGGTCGTTTGCTCAACCCTATGATACATCTTCAGCTGAGAATGGCAATTTAGAAAGTTTAGCTAGGATGCAACAGTCAACAAGCACGCTGAAATGGCAGCTCTGCAGGTAAACAGATCACTGAGAAAGGCTTCAAAATTCAGTAATACTCTCAAATGAAGACTTAAAAAAATCAATAATACTCTCTTTTTGAGGGACAGGAAAAGGATGAATACTACCTGCACTAATTTGTTCTCATAATTGCAACATCTGTGATTGTTTTGAAATGATGGCATCGAAATTCCAAAGGGCAGAAGAAACTGACACAGGATAGACTAATAATTAAGGATTCAAAATATTGCATCTGTTATTCTTTGTGTCTGAAGAGTATAAATGCTCGTGGGTCCCTCCCCACCCCCCTTTGTAGCTTTTGCAGGAGATATACAGAGAGAGAAAAAGAATTTGTCACAGTCTGTGTAACATTTAAAGGAAGAGAAACTTCTTGTGACTATTTATCAATGTTAGTTTGTACAGAACATTAATAGACTGAGACAGAACAAAAAACTTAGAGAAAGTTTACAAAAAATTAAAGTTCAGTTCTATTATGTAGATACTGGTGTGGAACAAGAGGGGCAACACATCAATGTACAAAATGTCTCTGTCTGACAGTTCCAAGCCAACTGCCATTGGGTCTCAAGAAAGATATTTTGATAATTCCTAACAGGAGCAACCCCTCCACTACTCAGGTCTTCTCCTCTTTCCATGCTGCTTGTGAGAGCTACTGCAGACAGGAGGTCTCTGCCTGGGCTGAGCAATAGCACAACCATCAAGAGCTGCCATCAGGGGTGTGCTGTGTCTGCCTCCGATTTGCAGCCTTCACCTTGCTGGGCTTGGGCAGCAAAAAACATCAATGAAATTTATATAGGGTTTTTTTCTCCTTTTTATTTAAAAAAAAAATTGTCTTCTCTGGGAATTATTTGCAAAATAACAGAGCAAATTCAGTAATAGAAATTTTGCTGACATATAGTCCATAATAATTTTTTTTTTCTGTTAAAGGAAGAATAAGAATCACTTTGCCTTGAAACATTTAATTAGATACACCTAGAGTTTTCAGCTAAGGCAGCATGTTAAATAATTAGTTACATGGTATGCAAATATGTATTATTTACTCATAGTTTGTGTTAAAGATGAGCAGTGATGGTTTAATACATACAAAATCCTGTATGTTTTCACTATATGGAAGATAAGCACTTCCTTTCCCATTTCCAGACAGCATGACACAATATGTGCGCATCATTTATCTGAACAGGGACTAAACGAGCCATGAAAGCATCAGGAAAGGATTAAATACAACACTGCAGCAATGCCAACTCTGTGGGATCTTAGGGGAAACACTGACTCCACCTGTCCTTTGAGCAGACAGCTTTTCACTTGAGACAAGCAGGGGAAAATTTCTCAGTTCAGCCATGGAGACGCCATGCATTTGTCCAAAAATATTTTCTTCAAGATTCAGCTCCCTCACAGGCAGGGTGGGAGTATCCATGAGGTTGATTTGGCAGCAGAAGATCCTCCGAAACCCACTCAGCCCTGGCTTTTCCAAGTGTCCACGTTCACTTGAGGAACTGCTCTGACATCTATTCTGTCTGCTTCTCCAGAGGCACTGGCTGCAGTTTAGGAGAGTCAGCCCTGAGAAAGTTCAATGTCAAATTGTGTTAAAAACCTGCCCTTTCCATCTTCTTTCAGGTTATTGCACTCAAATGAATAGGGGATTTCTTAGCTTGGAGACCTTCTGGAGCACAAAATACAGCAGGAAAAGCACAGGAGGCACCAATAGCCTGAGGCACCAATTACTCAAGGCACTGGGATGCCTGAGACAAGCAGGGAGCAGAACTAGTGTCAGCTCTTGGGGGATAAACAGGACTGCATTCACCTGGGAACCCAAATTTTGCACAGGTTCTGCAACACATGGAGCCACTGAAAGCTGCTGGATGTGAGAAAGAAAAAGTGGAAGGAAAAGTCTCCTCATTCTAGGACACAGGGAAAAAATTTGCTTTTCTCATTTTTTTATTTGAATTTGTCTCATCCTACAAAGCTCTCCCTATTTCAAAAGCCACCCCTTTCTAAGAAAACCAGTCCCTGGAGATCAGTAGCCCAGCAGTACCCAACAGCCTCCTTATTTTAAGGAAACAGAGCTGGCACTTACAAGTCAAAATTCTGGCTGTCTCAGGATCCTGTCAAAACTTCCAGAAATGACATCTGGTTAAATATGCAGCACACCCTGAGACACAAATACAAAAATTATACTCCTTCTGGTGGTCTTAATTAAAAAAAAAGTATACAAAACCTTGCTGTTTTATTTGAATGTGGACACCCTTGCTGATGACCTTCACAATGATCGTGTATTATACACAATCACCTGTATTTTATTCTGGATGTGAAAAAAGCAAAAATCCTGACACAATAATGCCATGGAAGGATGTAACTGAGCACATGTCCAAGGAGGCAGAAATTCTACAGTATTTCCATCAAAAGCTAATGTGGCTTCACTAACAGTAGGACAAGGTATTTTACTGCCATTAACTCTATAGTGCTTTTAACATCTTTCAACACCAAAAAGCAAGTCAAACTTCATGCTACTTAACTTTTCTCTTTCCTATCCTGTTTTTGAACATGCCTAAAAGAGCTTCTCAACTACTTTTATTCCATTACCTTAAGTACTTAAGTTTCATTTTCAGCAAGGCTCTGTTTAATGAATATTTATGAGCAAATCCTGCAGTGTTCATTGAAACTGTAGAACATCCCTTCACAGCAGGCTACAGATTTACATTTTGGGTTTTATTACTAAAATGTTAGCCACACAAATTGATGTCACTCAGAAAACAAGATGACAGTTCTTCCTGCAGCCCCTGCCCCTTCATCCAAGTAATGTTATGTATCATATTACTCTTTGGCTCTAGAGAAATATATTATCTTTTTGATATGCAATATTTAATTAAAAATACATAATTATAAAACATCCAGCAGCCATAATTTACACACGGCAGCCTCAAGCTGGCAAACCACAATGAGCATCTCCCTGAAGTCACAGAGTTCACTGGTGTGAATAAAATTACTCACTTGCATAAGTGATCACATGAAAAGATCTTCAGTACAGCTGTACACAACCTGATAAACAGCATTAACTCAGAGGTTTCTCCTTCTCTAGGCACTGGTTAGAGGCTGCTGGGCTGAGCAGTGCTGATGCAGGGCAGATGGCAAGGCCATCTCATCAAGTGTTGGCCAGCCCCAGAAATGCCAAACCTTTCTCCCAGCTGGCAATGACCACTTAAAGAAATTGCTCCATTGCAACAAACAGGGACAACGAAAATTGCCTAAATCCCTCTCTTTATTAACTTCACCTTTGCACACGGTAAGCTGATCTAATTTTATTTAAAAGTATACCCACACTCAGAGAACAGAGAGTCCATTTATTCTAAAACAGATAAGTGACCCAAAGATTTCACACAAACCTATGTAGCTAACCAGCAAATAAGCAACAAGTTCTAATCTATAATCAGCTGCAGTCCAACATAAACTTAAGATCAATTCAAGTAAAGCAGCTTAGGAAGCGGGGAGAAGAAAAAAAAAAGACAAAATATCATAAAACCAGACTCTGTAGTGTTCCCCAAATTCCTTAATGTTATTGTTAAATTGAGTTTATTTCTCTTTTTCTTTAGAGTAGTAAAAGGTGCAAATAACACAACAAAACTTCTGTGGTGTCAAATAGAGCTTCAAACATATATACTTTATAGTGTTTGCTTAGGAGTGTTTGCTTCCTCTGACTAAAACCATCCCTATGGGTTGTGAACAGGTTGCAGCTGCCTGTAATGCAGAATGTCTATGGAAGATGTTACAAACATGCTTTTGTTTATTTATTTAGACAAGCCTCGCTGTCTTAAGCTATATACATAATATACAAACATCATTTCTGAAGGGCAAGATACACATTACACCTGGGGTTTCAGCAGGGAAGAGACAGCATTTCCATTGCATAACCTCCTGCATAGAAAGTTCACAGAAATGAGAGTAAAGAATATTCACATGAAATAAAAAAAACAACTGGGCATTGTCATTTGCCAGTTCTAGAAATAGTGCAGATGCAAATAATATAATCTGACTTTCAAATTGCAATCAATGTTTCATTTGTAAGCTCACCACAATAGTTTAACTCTTGCTACTCCAATATTTTCTGTTATATGTGGAAGGCTTTGTTTTTTTCTGAAAGCTGAGACTGAGGAGAAATCTTTTATCCAAGTTCAGCAGCCGGAACCTGTAGACAACATCATTCCCTTGGCAGTGTGTCACAATAAGGCTTTACAATAACCTATGCATTGCAGTTTTTAATGGAAGGACTATAAATGTTTATCATACATCTGTAACTGTACAGTTAAAGCCAACTACCCCTAATTGCTCTTGGAATTTCTATTAAAATGCATCCTTCCTTTCTAACGTGAGATAATTTTTTGGACATGAACATGGCTTTGGACGAAAAGCATCAGACAGGAGTTCCAGATGTCACTTCAGCCAGAGAGTAATTGGCTATGGGCCCATTCTTAGCCTATTGCTAATTCAGAGTAAAATGAACACAAATGAGGACCAGATGAAAGTCGTTGAAGTCATTAAAACACTAGTTAAAATGATACCTCAGATAAGCTCAATGCTGTGTAATGGAGAAGGGGATTGCAGGTCATTGAAACTGATAAAACTGGGAGTACACTTTCATGTTAAGGTCTACAGTAAAAAAACAAAACCCAAACAAACTGCTTCCCCACCCCCTCCCTCCCAAACAATAAAACCAAAGACAACCAGCTCCTGTATTTCTTTCAGCCATCTCGTGCTTTCCTGTTATTGGGTTACCTCTGCAAAAGTGGGTCTCAAAATTGTCAACAAAGTGTAGTGGGAATGCCATGGCTACCAATCTAGTTATACACATGAAGTGTTGGTTCTTAATAAATAAGCTCTTTAAGATACAGTCTAGTTTCCAAGTAACCAAGGAGGTATTTTCTCCAGAATAAAACATGTTTTCTATACATAATAATGTAGTAATAAGCAATAAGAAGCAGCCAATGTGCTTCCCCACTGTACACTCTAATTTATAAAGGAGTGGGAGACACCTCATTCCCAAACTCACCGGTATTTCCCTAACCCTTAACACGAGGCACAGGTGTAAGATCTTGCTGATTGAGGCTATGAGATGCTGCAGAAAGAACAAGACAAATTATTTACAGGTATAAGCAGATCCTATGGCAGACTCCCTTTTCATAATCAGAAAGACAGAAATAATGCAAATGCCAAACAAAACACACCAGAGGTTTTTATTAGCACACAATTTTACAGCACTGATCTTCTGCCATCAACAGATGGAGAGATTAAACTAGTATTGTTACACCTCAGATTTGAAAGAAGCACAGTATGAGATACCAAAGGATTTTCTAGGGAACACTGTAACAGGAGAGTCTCAACGGGAATTCTGCAGATAAACACAGAGGAAAAAGCTGAACATAAAGCATGGTACACACAAGGTTTCTCCTTTCTGAAATTCAAACAGCCAAATTGCCTACATAGAACAAAACCAGACTTTCAAACAGAATCAACCTCACCTGGAGATACACAGCTGTCACCTGCACTCGCATTTTAGCAGCCTGCCAGGAAGAGCCTGGCAAATTGCTTGAACAATAACTACGGTCACATTTCTTTCATTTCTGAGCCTTCTGCAAGAACAACTAATTTCTTGCCAAACTGTTTACTTCCATTCAAAGGTTCATGAAAATCAGGCACCCTAACAAAGACTAAAAGTTCTAAAAACATCCAGGGCATCTATCTGCATCAGATAAAAAACCCCAGCACATTGCCAAGATTCTTACTCTTTCTACCAAACCATAAAATTACAGTGGTAAGTCACTTCTTTTGTATTATATTAAAATTGGCATGGGATAGAAAGTCAGTCAAAAGTTCATCCAGCATTAATTTCTATAAAAGATGTGTATCACGAGTATAAAAGTAATAATTTCCTCATTATGACATTGCATTAACATACATCTTTACAAAAATCTGCTTTGAGATAACCTAAATATAAATCAGAATTGCCTACAGAGTACAGCAGTATGGACATGACCGCACTGTTGCACTTGAAGTAGCTGAAAACTTCAAGTAAATTGCTTCAGGTAAACTTTCACAGATCCTTCTGTTGTGAAGGTGAAGGTCACCTTCAATGATTTTCGTATCTTTTATATAGAGAAGCAAGAACAGGGTTGATGGAAGAGTATGGCCAAATAAAACTCTCCTACAACACAAACCAAACAAAAATCAGGTCAGAGAATTGGCTGAAAACAAACAAGACTTTGCACTAAATCCAAACAAGCACCTGTTGATATTGCAATTATTAAATATGAGATTTGTATGTGGCACTATAGGTATTGATGTCAAAAACCACGACAGACTGAGAACAAGTAGTTTTCAAACAATCATGATACCCCTGGGCTCTCAGGGATAATAATTACTTTTTTCCCCCCTTCCAGATCAATGATGTAAGACCAGATTTGGCCTCCTTTTTCACATCCAGCAATGTATTAACACAGAGCAAACCCCACTGCAGTAAACAGATGCAAGTAATAAGGGTATCAGACTCCATCTGACAGAGATAAATTCAAGTTATTATTTGGTCCTATAAATAAATAATTTCCCCTCAAATACACAATTTGAAAGCAAAAAGTAGCCAAAGATGATGATAACATTTTCATTCCTTAATCAGGATCACTTCAACATTGTAAAGATAACCAGAGAGAGGGGGAAAAAAAAGAGACAAGCCACTTTGAAGCACTTACTGTCAGCAAGCCTGTATTAAGCACCTCATTGAATAAGGCATAAAAAATAATTTTTAAAAATTCCTTTTTCAGAACACCACTCTCTAGACATTTGATTTAATGAATTATACCATTAAGTGCTGTTACTAAAGAGGGACCTTGCAGCCTGCTGCTAACTTCTCCCACTGCAAACACACAATATGTGATTGCACAAAGGTGTGTTTCCTCCTGTGACAACCCCCCATGAAATATCTTGAAGTCCTCTTCTGCATTTCACTGTACCTTTTACACCAAAACATGTCCAAGGAGCCTGAATAAGGTTCTAACAACTCTGCTGGGGTTCCTGGTTCCTTGTTAAAACTGGAACAGAATCATGTTTCCCCCTCAGGCACTGCCTTAAAAAAACTTTAGGCCATACATTCCTGAATTACTTATCAGAAGTTATTATGCAAACAAGGATTAAATAATTCTCTTTGAGCTGCTAGTGGTAAGCACAGCAGCTAGAGGCACAGAGCCTGTGTGATATCTACATTTTATCCAGCCTTCCTGGCAAACAAACTGCATTTTGCTAGGTAGATCCAAGATCTGCTTTTCCTTTTTACTCACACTGGTGTAAATGAGAGAACCTCCTCAAAATTTGATGCAGTAACATCAGCATAATACTGCATAAGTAAATCAGGGCACTATTTGTTTCCAAATGCATTTGATTAATGACTGTTGGACAAAAATAGTACAGACTTCAACTTTATTCTGCCCTCTTGCTCAATTCATCTGGCCTTGCTTTAAAAACAACCAATTATTCTGTTAATGAACACAGGAAATAAACAATTAGCACAGTACAATTTCAACTTTAAAAAAAAGAAAAGCTATCTGTGACATCCACCATATGAAGCAGATAAAGTTCTCAGTGTTTTCCAAAATAGGCGTCACTTTCTAAATACACTTAAAATATTTACAGTCTATATACACTTAAACAACTGCTGTCACTTCTGTACGCTCTCAGTTCAAGAAAGTTACAAGCCTATTTGAAAATGTGGATTTGCCCAGTTATGCAATAAAAGTAATTAAAAAATAATAGCAACTATGAGCTTTAGCTGAGTGTGTTACATGTCAGAAAAGAGCTGGACAAAAAGATAAAACAATTGTCGCTGCTGCCTCGGATAAATACTACTTAATTGGGGTTTTTTTCTACAGACAAAATTAGGAGTGCATTTGAAATGCTCACTCCCTTTATTAACTCCCTAAGAGGACAGATTGATTTGCTCACTTCTCAAAACTGACTTATTTATACACACAAACATGCACATGAGGTTTTCAGTTTCTTAGCACGGCAAGGCAAACATTCCATCTACCCCATTAAAGGGAAGAGCATTAAAAAACGAACCACAGACCTGCACAAAAACACTGTACCCATGCCAGCAATCTCTGAAGACTGCACCTTCCTAAATGCTGAGGCAAGAAAGAACACCCAAAGCACAACACACACGGATGTGGAGTCAGAGCTACCAAAGGCTCAACTGAACTTTCATCCCTTCCACCAAAAAAAAAAAATCAATGAAGAAGAAACACAGGTTACTTACCCAGCAGGCAGCAAGCCCAGTTCTTCTGTGCCGAACTGCTCCATGGCCAGTGATTCACAAGCTCTGCTCTCCATCACCAGGTTTACTTTTTTTTATTTAGTCCAATGGCTTTTTAGCCCACAGTAACTGCAATGAGATCAGTTTGAAACATAGGCTGATCTTTCTCAGGCCTTAACTGTGAAACCAGGCTCCTCCTTCACAGCTTGTGCCAGGCTCGCGTAAGACATTTCCTACCTGACACAGGCCCCCAGTGTTCCCCCTACAGCCACGAGAGCACAGCAGATCCCTGCTATGTCAGAGGGCAGCTGAGAGAGGGGCAACAGTTGGGGTACAGTCAGCAAATATTTATGGTGCAGCCCCCAAAGTGAACCCCTTAGACTGGAAGGGCTGAGGAGCCACAGCCCTGAGTCTCCGAAGCAGCCTCTGGCCAGCACTCGCCCTTCACCAGGTGCTTCTCATCAGCCCAGGCTCAGGTGCTGTGGAGGAAGAGCCCTCCTGGCAGCCCGGAGTTCAGCAGCTGTGCTTGCACGGCAGCTGGAAGTCCAGCCTCACCTTCCTGGCTTCAGATATTTCAGTGGGTAATTCTGTGACACTTCCCCTGAGTGAATCTGGCCCCAAGCAAGTGCAGTGACTGATAGCTAAAAGCCAATGGAACTCCTTAATTAATGTCAGTGGGTACAGAATGAAGTCCTTAAAGAAGTTAATTAAAATTGAGAGGTTTGGTGCAATATAAGGATGAATAATGTGCTTCATGTATTAATATGGAATTAAAAAGAAACCACAAAACAGTAGCTCCAACATGGTTCAGGATTATTACAAAGCTCCAGAGGCAAAAGAATGAAAATCCGGAATGCTCCTTACTGCATCTTAACAACAAATATTCAAAGGAAAATAATATCTCTAAAAAAAAAAGTTTTAGGCCTACAGAATTTCCCCATTTGGAGAGGAACAGTAGGAATAGTCAAAGACCTTTTACAGTTCAGACCAGGACACAGCTGTTTGCCTATTAAGGTTGAACCCTTAATCTGTAGCAGCAAACAAAACCAGATTCAGCTGAGACACAAACCAGAGCAAACAGCTCCAAAGTCAGGTTCCACATGTGCTGCCAGCACTTCCATCTCAGGCTATGGAACCTGTCCCTGGATGCCACCCTACCCCACTGCATCTGCTTTCTGCTGGAACTTTCAAAGAAACATTAGTAGTAGCATTTCTTTTTGACTTTGTCTTTGAAAATTAATGCTCTGTGAGCCACTGTGACACACGGGCTGGTCTTGCCAGATATTAAGTGCTCTCTTTTTCTATGCCTCGCAGAACCAAGATAGGGATCAAAATAAAGCACACAATCAGATGCTATTCAAGTAGATTATTTTCTTTTCCCATATTTAAGTTGTTGACAGACAGATGCAAAAGGCTGCATCTCTTCACACCTCATTAATTTTTATCTTTGCCAGCTTAAATTTAAAAAGTCCCTAGAAGATTAACACTGTTGTTACACTTTCTGTCTTAGAAGGAGGAAAAAAAAGTGTCATGTGTTTTGGAGTTCTTTAAGTCCTGGATGAATAATGATAAAAAAAAAAGAGAGAAGTGTGGTGTAAGTACCAAACATACCAAATATGTGAATAAGTGATCTCAGTGCTCTCTGGGCCTTACTGCTTCCCTACAGTCTGTTGCTCCTGAGCACTAAGGGGACATGAATTCCTCCAGCTGCTGAGTTACAGGTTATCAAAGTGTGGGGAGGGCTGTTCGCCTTGTAAAGCAGGTTTCTGTGTGGTCTGGGGAGCTGTGGGTCCCTGTTGGAAGACACATTACAGGGAAGGTTAATGGGGATTTGGTTTAGGTCTAGTCAATTCTATGTTGGCTGATAATTAAGATAAACTGCTCGATTTAGAGCTGGGCAGGGGCAGGAGAGAGTATTGGTGGTTGTAATGGCCCAAACATTTATTTCTTGTAGACTAATGTCTTCCTGCTGTGTTATTTAAGATAACTTTCATCTAACTCACAGAATTTGATCTTAATTTGGGCTTGTTTTTGTAATTGAAGCCTTTTCCATTTTTCTTCATATCTGAAGCTTTTTTTTAGGTAAACACCTGCACATTAATCCAGAGATAGCATGAGATAACCTTGCTATTGCAGTTACAAGCTTCCCAGATGACTAATGTTTCCATATAAAAGAAACTAATCTAATTATTCCACTCATATTGCTACTTGCATGTTAACTAATACTCATTCCATTTGATCCTGCAGTGTACCAAGTACTTTATACACCCACCACCTCATTAGACCTTCGGAACATCGCATATAGTCAGTCTGCCTTCAAGACCTGGAGTGCACCTGGGAATTGTTATTGCTTTCATGGAGGCCGGGGTAAAATTTCTCAGACCAGCTATGCCCTTGCAGACACACAATTCCATGATAAAAAACAACTTCTTTTCAGCTTAGTTATGCAAGCTCTGAGGAAGATAGCAGGTTCTCTGAAGCCAGTGCTTTAATCTTCTCTAAAGTAAATGGTTCATCAGTTTTAAGTCCAAATCCAGCACACACTGGTGGGAGCAATTTCCAAAGACAGGGAAGCCTCCCTGTATGGATGCTTTTCCCCTCACACATAAATAGGTATGTGGTCATTTGGATTGGTGAGATGAATGCATGAGAATGCAATATTAGCCATAAAATCAAAAGAATTATACTCTGAATTGGTTTGAATTCAATTGAAAAGAATTGTTTTTTCCCTCATGTGGAGTTAAACTTGTCACTGCTTCTGTTTCATTCAGGAGAAAATACAGGTAGATGCTCTCTCCCTTCAAGCCAGACCATTTTAAAAAGAGATCTTAATTAACACTTATGAGATTTGTTTGGGAATCCTAAGGCTTGCAACACTTCCTCATGTGAGTCTCAGTACATTTTAAGTAGTACACATTTTAGACAAAAAACTGTCCTAGCAGGTAGCATGGGCATCATTTAATTTCTCAGTATCCACCATAAAATACCAAAGATGAAATGCTAAAAGTTAGTTATTAAATAGCTACAGAGCTTTTAGGACTCATGTCTGAACATGTGCTGCACTTACCACTTTTTAATATAGAATTGAAACTTGTAAATGAAGGAAAACTTCCTTCAATACACAGTGTATGGTAAACAGAATTATGAAGTTTTGGCTCACGTGACTTCTCTACTCAGTCCATGTTTCTATTATTTAGCCATTTACCACAGCTTGCAAAATATTGGGATCTGGATGGTGTTTGATTATGTGGAGTAATTCTACTTTTATTCAACGCTTTCTTTAAGATTACATTCATATAAAATCCATGTTCATATCTTACATAAACTGGTTGCACCACAAACTCAAATTATTTGCAAGACCAGTTGTGTTTGCATTTTTTAGAAAACTTCCTCTGATGTTAAAGCAGTTCTGACTCTCTAATTAAAATTTAGGAATTTAGGAATGCACATAGTCCTGATCATATCTGATCTGAGCCACCCTCTTGATAACCTTTTAATCTCATCTCCCCATGCTCCAAGTGGATCCCATTCTTTCTCCTTCCTGCCCTTCCACATCATCTCTCATTTAATTTTCTTGTCTCTGTAGAGAAAAAATTTTCAAAGAATAAAAAACCCCATAACTTTGGAACAAATGTGATATTAAATCTTTTTAATCTTTCAAGTTTTGTCTTAGAAACAACACACTCTCTTTGAGAAGAAACTCTTTAGTACTGTGTCCACACAACAAAGGCTCCATAACATAGTAAGCACAAAATCTTTATAGCAATTAATGTCTTTAATAAACTGTTTTTTAACTTTCCTGAAATAACTTCAAGTAATCAGAACTTCGTCATAAAGTTTTCTGAGAGCACTTTACTTTCATTTAGTGGACTTGTGAGTACATAACTTTGTAGAAAAGCAAACCCCAAATATTATCCATGTTATATACGTGTATGCCCTCGAAAAGAACATATTGCTGAAGATTCAAATTGAGGAAATCATTTCCCTTGGAGCAGGATCCTGGACATATCTCAGCCAATATGAGTGAAGCAGGCTGGTCAGAGAAGGGAAAACAGGAAGCTCAACCCAAAAATTGGAATCTGTTGGCATCTCCAGGACACTGGACACAATGGAAATTGTGCTGGGATGAGAGAGGTCCATCCTCCTAAACTCTTGGAGAGCCAGCCCCAGAGCCAACATCTGTGCGGGGGCTGGGGGCTGCTTTCCTTCTGGCTGAGCTGCATCTGCCAGAGCTGGGCCAGTGTTTCCAGGAGGGATCCAGCCTTTGGAGCAGATGCAGAGCCTCTCCTTGGCTGCGAAGGCCAGCGACACACAACACAGCTCGTGCAGGCAACAGATGTGAAGACCACTTTGAACCCTGGGAGAGCAAGACACAAGATTTTTTTTTCACACAATTTCCTTTTTGTGTCAGGAACTGTGTTGTGTTCAGCTCAGCTCAGTTTGTTGTGTTAACTTCATATAATTGACAAACTGTCCTATAAATCTTCTTGCCAACATCTTAGTGCTTCATAGGTCATCAATCTCAGCCTCCTTGGATATTTCTATTCCATAAATGCAAGCCAGTACAACAAAAAAGGAGCAAGGGTGTGGAAAATCAAGCCTCATCTATATTTTAGCTTTGCCAGGGCTCGTAACTACAGGATCTGGTTGCCCCAGAAAGAAGCACCAAATCTCAACATGCTAGGCTGGTTTAATTTGTGGAGAGACAGGTGTGCTTGTAGACAGTTGTGAAGACCTTTGCCAGACATCATTATGCTCTCTAGGTAAATCGGGAGCTTTTTAGCATAGGTGAAAAATGAGCAACAAAGCAATGCTTAGCCCTGGAAAATCAGCTTTGCCCGTGCCAAATGAGCGTTGAGGTGAACGGGGCAAAGGTTCCTGTGAGACTGCAGGAATCCCTTTGCAAAAGCAGCTTCCCTGGACACTCCAGAGCAGCAAGCTCAGCTCACTATCCGTTGCCATGAGAGAAGACGGTGATGATGTGGGGATTATCACCATCAGACAGGCTCCACCTGTTCTGCTGGAAGAGTGAGTGTATTCAACCAGAGATTAAAGATCAAATCCTACTCTGCCTCACTGCAGGTGTATAAAGCCCTCACCTCCCACTTCTTTTTGAAACTGGATATTCCAAGGAGTGAGGCTACAGCTGTAAACTAATGTGGCCATTTAATGGCCTAATTGAGAGTTATACAGCCAGTTCTCAAAGATGACGTGCTCCTTGAGCAATCTGTTTAGTGGGAATACGACTCACACCTGGCTCTGTCTGACAGAACCTAGCCCTTGGCTCCCTGGTAATGGAGATGGATATACAAATCCACCAGTGGCTCTTGTACTGCTCAGTGCCTTGGGGCTCTCAAGTTTCCAATCCATGCACTTAGAGTAAGAGCTCTTGCTGCAAACACTGCGTGTAGTCGGCTGAAACGTGAGAGATCCCTCCATTTCAGAGGACTGTGCAGTCCCCTGTATTTTTCACTACCATCAGACATTATACCACAGAACAAGAACTCTTGTGAACGTAACTCTGCTTGCCTGGGATGGCTCAATCCAGGACATGCCAGAGTGCCACACCACCCTGTTTGTATCAATTCCAAGTTTGAGTGGTCCGTGCACCACAAAACAAATCTATTGCCACACTTGTAGAATGAAATCCCTGAAGCTTATACAGGTCAGTAAACACAACTTCCCTGCTGTAAAATTTTATTGCATATCCTGCCTTCCTCATCCATAATAGTGCTGAGATACACCTTATACATTTCCCGATGTATTACAGTGTGGTAACATACTCTATTAAGCAGTGTTGTCTGATTCCCTTCCTGAGCAAAGGAAACATAAATAATATAAACACCAGTGTGAACAACAGAGAACGTGGATTAAAATCTCAACTTAACAGAGGAAAGTTTCTGGATAGACCAAAGATATGTAGAATCATAGAATTATTTGGGTGGGGAAGATGTTTAAGATCATTTGAGTCCCACAACTAAACCATGTCTCCAAAGTGCCACATTTACACAACTTATAAGTACCTCTGAGGCTCGTGACTCCACCACTTCCCTGGGAAGACTGTTCCTGTGCTTAACAACTTATTTGGTAAGAAAATTTTTCCTGATAGTCCATCTAAATCTTTCCTTGGTGCAACTTGAGGCTGTTTCCTCTTGTCCTGTCACTTGGGAGCAGAGCCTGACCCGCACCTGGTGACAACCTCTTGTCAGGGATTTATAGAGAATGAGAAGGTCCTGAGCCTCCTTTTCTCCAGGCTGAACCCCCCCAGCTCACTCAGCTGGTCTTCATTAGACTTGTGCTCCAGACCCTTCACCAGCTTCATTGTTCTTATAAGCAGGAATAAATTTAAGTACAAAACAGGTGCTAAAATAATAATAAAAAAACCAAACCAGTAAAAACATACTGTAAAAATAATTCATCTAACTGACAGCCAGAGTGATTGTCATGGCAAAGCTCTGTCTATATGTTATTTTTCTTTCTTTGCTCTTTCTTACTCCAAACTTACTGCAAGGGTTTCATACCTATGTGCTGCCATTACAAACCCCAAATGACAATTTTTCTATCGAATATTTTCAGTGATAATTCCTATGTTGAGAGAGATTTTCTCTTCCTCCTCAAATAACTTGGTAGAGGAGCACTGCTGGGGGAGAAGGAGGCACATCCATAGCTTGTTAGTGGAAATCCTTTAGGAAGTGGTACCATCATAACAATGAGCAAGGGGAGCTCTGTGCCAGACCCTGGTGTGCTGAAGATGTGATTTTAACCAGTGAGGCACAAGGACAGGACTTCTGCATCTCTATCACTATTAGCATTTTGATGTCATTTTTATTATCACCATTATGTCAATATTTCCATTACAACTCCATGACAAAAATGCTTTAAAACAGAAAAGTTCTTCTAAGTGTAGGCATTCATAAAAGGTCAGGCTTTGAACATTTCTTTAAAATACAGAAGTTTTTAAAAAGCAACACTCTCTTAAGTCAATGCAGCTAATTTCAGAATAGAAAAGGAACAGTGCTTGTTTCTCTCATGTACCATCCTTATTTTTTAAACACTGAAATACAGAAGTGAAAAACATTTTCTAGTGCCACAGATCACATAAAGAACCCAAACAAAGAGCTGAAACATTATAAGTCTCTAATTGTAAGTCTCTTTTAAATGTTTACAGAACAGCAAACCTGCAATTATAATAGCAGAAATTCAGAAAGTAGAATAACCCTTTCCAGACCACAACCCAACATCAGAGCACCTGTGATTTAGCTCATGGGAAGGGTGAGAATCAGGATTTCCCCTTGTGCTGAGCGTACTTCAGAACAGCTGGGACTGTAAATTGCCTCAAGTGTAAGCATTTGTATCAGCATTTCATGTTGGTAAACTGGGTTGCCTGCATGCAGTCTGATGGAGGTTTTTCCCATTTTCAGAAGTTATAGTTATCCCATAAATCGTGTGACCTTCCCCAGTTTACCCACCAATTACTGCCTATAAGATATTTTATTACAATCCAAACTACAAAACACTCAAGCAGAAAAGATCTACCATTCTATATTGGAGCACAAATGCAAAAAGTAATACTAATTTGCAGCTAAAGATAAGACTACTACAGGTCCCAATTTAAACTTAATTAAACATAATCCTTTAACCGTTTAACAGATGTAGCCCAAACTTACAAAAAAATCAGCAAAGGAGCCTCGTGTCACACAACATTCCCACATCTGATTTACATTTCGTTGGGAGATGCATTTTATAGATAATGCTCAGGTAGCTTTTAACACCAGCAAGTGCCCTTGTAAGGACAGAGATAGAGGTGCTCCTCTTAACTGACCCCAGTCCCCCTTCTCTCTCTCCCTGCTAATCCTATACCTGCTACAGCAGTAGTGATCAATCACCCCTTTTCCAGCATCTTTCCCACTCCTTTTTATGGGATGCTTTTTGGCCTTTAACACTGCAGCCTGATTTACGGACAAGAACTGGGCACAGTTCATTTAAATCTTTCTGAGATTCTCATAGCTATAGTTTGTGAACACCAATTTTTAATCATTTAGCTTTGTCCCATGGTGCTTCACTGTAAGCATATGCTCTTTATATCAATACCTCCCACAAGGATGCTATGGAGCTCAGTTAGTATGGAATTATGTCTTTAACTGTTTAGATGGGCTGTGGTGAAAAAGAAAGCACCATTATTCCATGTCACCAGCAACTGCGCTCCTGAAATCAGTGTTATACTGAGACAATAAAAATATGTTTTCCCACACTAAGACATCCTTTCAGTTATCACCATGCTGCTACTACAAATTACTTTCTGCCTTTCCTGTTTGTGCTGCTGGTGTGCCCTGGAATTCCTCAGCTCTTTCTAAAGAAGGCAGAAGCCAAGGAGTCTCCCCCCAGAATGTCTATAGAAACAGAAATGTATATTGTGGAATATGTTATGTACACACAGCTGAGGTCAGAAAGGAAAGGTGGCTGCTGAGGTAGGTTGGCACATCTTGTCATGTTGCACAGACCCAGATCTCCTGGCTGCTGTTCTGGCCTCTAAATTATGCCAAATGTAAATCAACTCTTATTATTGCCACATTCCATGAGCTCCCCAGTACTGCCCATTAGAAAGGAACTATTTCATAGAGAATACCTTTAATGTCTTTCCTTGATCTATTGTTGCTATGCATCTGTTATTCAGCTGTGTAAAGTAATTAAGGAATGGTCTCATGGAAAGAGGAGCAAAGTTATCTCTGAGGAATGTGTGTGTGCATACAAAAAATCACTATCAAAAAGTACTTTAGGAAAAAAAATTAGACCTGCTAGCACCTTATGTCAATTCTGCAGTTAATTGCACATGCAGATTTTAAGAGGGGAACTACTGTGCATAGTAGACTTGTCTATTCAGAAGAATAAGTAGGTCTTACTTGTGAGATGACAGTAAGAATTCTAATTTCAGACTAAAACAGTGCTTGATTTTTCACAGAAAGTTTTTACTTTCAGCTTGCCTGCCACTACCCTCTGCCATGTAATAAAATCTCACCACATCTGAAGAGTTCTGTGATGCAGTATAGGACAATGAGCTATAAATAAAAACCATTTCATTGTTATTGTTGTTGTTTCATGTGTGGTTTTTAAAAACAAGCAAGGAATGTGAATTAGACAAGCGTGCACATAGCAGGGCTGGTTCGTGTCTGCGTGTGTGTGTGTGTGTGTGTGTGTGTGCAACACCACGGGGTGTCTCTGGAGAGACTCTTCAATTACTAAAAGCGTCATTTTTAAGCCAACAATTCTCCACTTTAACCATCTGTAACAAAGTGACCATAGTTCTGTTTAGCTTCTTCCTCCTTTCAAGCTTTACTTCACATTTATTAAGAGATCCTTTGAAGCAAAGCCTTGCTTGGGCGAAGTCTGTTATTAAACAAGGCGAAATTGCTGCTTTCATTGTGGCACTTAATTGGGGTGTTGTGTGTCAGGAGCCATTAGAGCTCTCCCGTGGTGCACTTGGTAATGCCATGTTCTGCCACAGGGGAAGGATAAAGCTTGGAAAAAGATTTTTGGGATGTTGGATTTTGTGCCAATGTAGGCTGATATAAAAAGTGAGGTAAATCTGATCTCCAGGGCCTGAAGGCACAGGTTGAGGAACTCTTCCATGTCCCCTGGTGCCTGACAGAGTCCGCGGGGTTTAAAAAGTGCCTCCGGTTAGTCACAGACTTAATTGTGTAATGGGCACATGCAACCAGGTAATTAATGGTGCTTCTCCCTAGAGGATTATCTTGGATTATTGTGTTAGGCCCAAGAACTTTCCTGTGGCAGAAAGTAATAGAAAAACTGAAGGGACCTGCAAAAGTTACTGGGAAGATGATTTAAATTTAACATTTCCATGATGCAACACCAATGGGAGTAGTTTCACAACTGCTGTAGATACTAGGAGGATGTTAAACAGCTAGGGATATATGATTTATGTATGTTTTCATCATTAATGTTACTAAAAATATTCAGCATAATCTTTTAAAAAAGTAATGTCATCCTTGTTTTCTGAATAGAGTCCCAAATTGATGGGGTGGTTGACACTGGAAGATTTTAAATACTTTTTATGACTAATTAAAATGAATTCTGTTTCCAGACAACATACTGGGCTATAAGGATCATGGATTGGAAGCTCATTCTATCTTTCAAATTAAATTTCATTAATTGAAAATAAACAGAGTGTTCAGAACTTGTTTATATTCCTACTTTAATTTCCTGCAGAAAATAACTTCATTTTTCCCCCTCAGTTATTTCTGACTTAATTAATAAACTGCTTCAAAAATAAACTAGTTTTGCTAGGTGTAATGGCCTGGATGTCAAGGTTGGGTTATGTCTCCCTCTTTAAGAATAATAGCTGCAGGCTGGATTGCATTTTTAGTGCAGCTCCTCGATGAATCCTCCATCCCTGCCTCTGATTCCTGCAGCAGATTTTTACAACTGAAGCTCCATTACATTCATAAAGCACTGCCTGACCTTCTAGTTGATAGATTTTAGGCCAGAGCTTGCTCAAACTCACAGCAGAGCATCTAAAAATAATTTTACCTTCAACATTGTTGCACTATTTGTAAATCCCCTTCTCCAGCGAGAAACAACAATTACTGGAATGTTGACTGAATTTTCCTCTTTCTGCATGAAGATTTACCAATTCTAAAAAGTGATTGCTATGAAATAGTGAGCAGCCAGACTGGCATGTAACAAGGTGCAGAACCTTATTGCAAATACACTGCCAGTATCAGTGCGGAGACTCATGAAACATTCAGTCTACTATATTTAACTGATATAGCAACTTGTGTCCAAAATTAAAACAAATTTTTGCAGTAAAAAGGCTAGAAAGCCCTAGGGTAAATATTGCCTCTGCCCAAGGAAAATCCTTGGGATTCAGCTCTGGTAAAAGCAATTCAAACTATATTCATGGTGTCATGGCTGTATAGATTTATAGGCAGACCACAAATATAGCAGGGCAGGTATGCAAAAATGACAATGCTGAGGCTTCTTAGAGACCCCAGCAAAGCATAAAATCAGGCTGGAACTGAAACTTCAGTGCTGGCAAGATTATCATGTTTACAGTATGAGTAATTTTTAGCATGGTCAGTTTCGGGTAACATATTACAAGGTCAGAATTTACAGTAGAGAAAGCCCCTATAATTAATTATTTTCCTGCCCCACCTTTGTGATCAAGCCTTTTTTTTTTTTAAGACTGAATTGTGAAATCAAATATTTTTGATTGAGATTATTTTTAATTGGCATTTTTTTAAACCACCCCACAGGAAAAAGCAGGAATCACTTCAGAGTCTCTGGAACTTCCCACCTGCAATGGCAATGCACAAATCATCAAAGGCCCAACAGGAACAACAGAAAAAACTGAAGCTGTGGGAGGTGTTCAAAAAGTAAAAAAACCCAAAAACCTAGAGGTTGCCCAAGGCTTTAGCACTTGGCACCAGTAAATACAGGGAAAACACAGCAGAAGAAAATTATTTCTTCAAGGTAGATGCTTTTGCTGGGGGCATCTTGGAAAAACTAAAGACAAGTCGTTCCTCAGCTGGAAATTTACTCTAGGCTCCTGTCCTCTACATGAAGCCAAACTATAGGAGCAGCAAACAGAAAAGGCAATCCTCCTAACTAAAGGCGTTTATTTGTCTGTTTGCTTATTTAATGGACATTCTTTTGAAGGTATTAAGGGCTTCTGCAATTCTTATATTGAGTGAGGTATGTCCTGAAATTTTTCTGACACCACTGCCTCCATCAGTCAGGGGAAGTGGAAGGTATATTTGTGCAAATGAACTGTCAGCTTCCCAGGTGAAATCACTCGAATGGCAGGAGGGGAAACATCTCTTTCTTCTTTTCTGAAAGAGCTATAAAGGTACTGCCATTTCTTTTAACAGATTTGCCCTTTGAATCTTGTATTTGTAGCCAAGAGCTCAAAAAGCTGAGTATGAGGAGGGAGACAATGGAGAAAAAAAGGAGAGTTGACTAAATAATAGGGAGAAAGACTGAAAGAATAAAAGTAGGACAAAAAGAGAAAAATGGAGGGAATCTAGACAGCTAATAACAAAAGCAATTCAAAACATCCAGGAAATACTGTTGTCATAAGAAAAAAAAACAGGTACTTTTACCAACCTTATGGATAAAATTGAGATAAAAAGAAGAGATGTAGGAGGAAATGGCACTGCTTTAGTTCCCTGACTGTTAACAGATTGTTTGCTGGCTTTTATATGTGTGTGTGCATATATGTGTAAATACATTTAAAAAGAGTGGCTTCAGTCAGTTTTAATTCAAACCTGAGCACATTCCTAAGGGAAGTGCATCCCTGCACCATCCCCAAGGAATGCACTGAACACATCTTACTGCACAGAGTAATCATTCAACATTTTCCTCCCTTTAACACTCTCAAAGCACTATCTTGTGTATTCATCATTAAATCTATCTCTCCCTGTCTGAAGAACTCTTCCAGTATAATTTATTTTTTTAACATTTAATCTTCCAAATGCAATCATCCGCAGCAGTAATAGCTGCTGCGTCCTTACCAAACCATCCCCAGAATCATTTTCAAAGTTACATCTGTGCTGCTGAAGCTGGGGCAAACGAAAGCAGACATGTTTTCTGTAGTCTGTGCAAGCTTGGTTGTGACAGGCTGTAAAGTAAGTAAATAGTTTAGAAGACCTGTTTTGTTTTATTATCTCTATGGTTAAAAAATCCAACAAGCTCTTCCGGTGTTGCAGGAATAAGAGTGGCAGGACTGTAAGACACACAACTGTTATCATCATCTGCTTCAGTGAAACCAATATAAATTAATTTAGTTAATTAGTTCTTAAAGGCCCTCCAAATTGAATTTTGTTAGAGAAAGTAAGTTTCCTTTGTTTGACTCTATTCACATCAAATCACAAGTTTTCTAAAAGCTTTCTAAGCTGTTAAGAATTTGGAATATTTTGCTTTCCACAGTGAACATCCTACTTAATTAAACAATCAAGAAAAATAAATCCCTTTGCTTATGTGGGATTCAGAAAGTGAAAATTGAAAGCAATCTGATTTTCAGCTGTTAAAACATTAAAAACACACATGCAGAGAACCAAACACAAATCCTTGCCATGATCATACACCTGCATTTGGGATTTGAACAGAAGCTGCAGTAAGAACCATTCCTCCCTCAAAATGAACACACTGGTCATTGGAAGATCTCTCATATTGAGAGTGAAACACAAAGGCTTCAACACTTTCCCAAGTGTATAAAAAAGGACTGTACAGGAGACAATATAGAAAAAGAAAATAATTGAGAAACATTTAGAATAGCTTTCATAACCCCAAATTATCTAAATCCGTGGAGATATCTGTGCCCTCCTGCCACATGAGCAGTTGTTCTGGAACACAGAGGAGAAAATAGTCCAGGCGAAAATAAAAGCCACCATTCTGCTCTGAAATGTATGCATACAACTCTCAAAAAATTGTAACAGACTGCAAATGAGCACAAATGAAAGGATGCTTAAAAGCATAGGATAAAGATATGTGCTTTTTGGATTCAGAAAATGAAGTCAGCCTCCTATTCATATACTTCTGGGCTAAGAAAAATGTAGATTAGAAGCCTCTAAAAGCATGTCATTGCATTATATGTACCTTCACACATGTACATACATAATAGACATCAGCTAAAAGTGGTGCCCTTGGGCCTGGGTTCATCACTTTGTATTTTATTCTGTACAATGCTATCTGGATGCTTTAGCTGGGGAAAAAATACATGGTTTCATCCATGAATGGGTCACTGACCTTAGAATTGAAAGATTTATCAGGGTATGTTTGCATGACAAAATACAGCACTACACAGAAATACACGAGCTCTAAATGTGACATCTCCAAAATGGAAAAGGATTTAACTGAATTAGCACAGTCCTCTGATCAGCCTCCTCTGCCCTGCTGTTCAGCAAAGCTACTTAACCCAGACAGAGCTGTACTAACACAGTTATACTTGTCCTGCTTTCTGTGCCAGCCCAGCATGACTCTCATTGAATTTAACTCTAAAGGACTTTACATGATGCTTTCCCAAAAGGACCCCTAAAGCTTCCAAAACCTCCTAATTTCAACCTAAATAAGACGTGTACTGTAAAAGTAAAACAAAACAGCAAAGTCAAAATATTTTACTTATTACCACGGCTCCTGAGAAGGAGTTGGAGCCAATAAATTTTTCACATCCTCACTGTGGAAGAGGTGGAAATATACAGGACACATGCACAGCACCAGCACATCCTAAAAACACCTGGACTCCCACATGGCAGCAACAGAGCAGTTAGGGGGACCTGCAAGGACAAGTGCTCAGGGGAAAGTCAGGGGATTCACTGCAGCCAGAAGCTTCTCTGGAAACACAACAAGTGGGAAAATTAATAATAATAATATAAAGGAACATTTATTTTGGTCTAAATGAGACCGTGAGAACAGAATATATCCAGGACGCTGGAATGTGGAAAGACAATCTCCCCGTGAGATGCCTGAGAAATGAAGGAGCGCACCATTGGAATTGCCTCTTCATGAACACAAGTGTAACCTGGCTGACACCACTGAAACTCAGTGGGAAGAACATAATTGCAAAAGTGATGTTAAAATAAGTCTTTAGAGAGGGTTGCGGGACAACAGGGAGGCATAATAATATTCTGTGTCAAGTAATTCTGTGATTGTAATAACTAATGAAGCTTGGGATCTTAAAGATCTTCCTGTGAATGACTGATGTCATCTAAGGTAACATCAGATGGGCTGAAAGTTTTCTCACAGGTCACCATTTATAAAAACTCATCCATGAGGATTCCTTGGCATTCCATAAAATAGGCACTCCTGCACTCCTTCTTGGGCAACTGTTTTCTGTGAGCCCAAATTACAGAAAGCCAATTGTTTTGAGGCTGCCACTTCACTGCCAAATGTATTTGGAAAGAGGCCAGAGAAGGAGACAGTCAGAAGCTCCCACAACACTGCATGATCCCATTGTATTTTTCCATGGGAGAACTGTTTTAAAAAAAGGTTCTATTTGACTAATGGACCCTAAACAAGAGAAACAGAAGATCTGGAATGCTCGTGGATACATAATACAGTTGAACAAAGATAAGGTCCCTGTCATCCTCTGCATCAAAACCCCCATGGGTCGTGATGAAGGGACATCAACACCTGACTGTGACATGCTGTTGGGGGTTAGGTTTTTCTTCTTTCCTTTTGTATGGAATTTTTTCCCATTGAGTTGCTAATGGACTATTAAGTACTAGGTACTTAAGAAAAACAAAGGACTGTGGCCAAGCCCCAGAGGAGAAGAGCTGATAAAAGCCAGGGGTGGCGGTAGCAGCAGGAGAGCTGAAGCTGCGCTTCGGAGGGGAACANCCTGTCCTCCACCCCTTCCCCTCCCGGCCGTGCCACGTGTCTGCTGAAGCTCGTGCCACAGCGCCCCCTGCAGCCGTGGGGGAATCATCGCACCTGCCCTGCTCACCAAGTGCCACCAGCGCCCCCTGCCGGCTGTGGCCATCACTGCACCCAAGGGGACAGTGCCTGCAGGCCCAGAGGGCTGGGATCGGGTTCCTGCTTCTGTTTGTTGTTAATGCCATAAGAGTTGTTGTTTGTTCACTTTATTATAAATACTAGTAAACAACTGTTATTCCTATTCCTATATCCTCACCTGAGAGCCCCTTAATTTCAAAATTACAATAATTCAGAGGGAAGGGGTTCACATTCTCCATTCCAAGGGAGGCTCCTGCCTTCCTCAGCACATACCTGTCCTTCAAACCAGGACACATGCACAGAGATAATTGTATAATCATGGGAGAGTTACATCTGAGAGGGCAAGATCTGGAAATCCCCCTCTGCTGGAAATAAAGTGGAACTTTGGAAATTACAGGAGAAGGTCTCCTACCTCAAAAATATTTATTAGGCCTGTAGTGGCAGGCTAGAGTCCTGAGGAAAACACATTTGATTGAAAAAGTTACCATCTCCTTGTTTCATTTCCTCTTTCCCAACCTGAACTACATTCAGGCCTTTCTGGAAAAGATTACTGCTCCTGAGTACGGGCAATTCTTTTGGCCTTTTTTGTTAAAATGATTAATTCCATAAAGATGAAAAATATTACTAATCAAATCACTTAGGAGAAAGAACTAAGCAGGGAAAAAAATAAAGAGAATATCTTATCAGATGCTCAATTCAAATGGAAAATTATGAATTATAATTGGGAATTGCTTAAGAGCATTTTCCTTGATGCTCAAAATAAGACACCAAGAATGGCAAAACTCAACTTTCTAAAAACTGGTGACAAAACCAAACCAATGTGTTTCAAAGCAAAAGTGAATGCAGCTATTTAGGCAATGTAAAAGGATATTATTACAGCAAATGTGGGGAAAAGGGATAAATAGCAATAGATATAAAATATAAGTAGGGCCTCAAGGAAAGTAGCAATAGAAACTAAAGAATATAAAATCAAGGGCTGGCACATTTGATTAAGATGGGAGAAAATTATGAAGTATTTAAGGGAGAAAGAGATTTTTAAAATTGATCTAAATAGAAGTTACCATAATAAAGATGAACATGCAGAATAACTCAAGTATCTTTTTTTTCCACATTTTTAACCAACTCGTTGCCATATAGGAGCATGATGGAAACATATCTACTCCAGCATAAGCAAGCAGAAATTCAGTGGGACAACTTTCATACAGGAAGTCTAAAACCATCACCCCAGAACCTCAGTGGGCCATATATGTTAAATATATTATCAAAATATATTAAATACATTCTGGATATGGAGAAATTTCAAGACAACTAGTAAAAAGTTAAAGTTGTGCTAATGCTAGTGTGGAGAGAGAGATACAGAGAAGCATTTGTGTTTAACTTCTCTTGAGAACTTTTAGAGAAATTAAGTTTGACTTCTAAAGTATTGACATCTTATACAGCTAGAGTACCACAAGAGATTTTTATTAATAAAGTGGAATGATTCAAAACTCAGTGTAATAAATATTTTACATTAGTTGCAAGCTGGTTGCCTTCTTGAAACTGTGATTAGAAAAGGAACCACCAAGCATGGTTAACACTCCAATTGCACTGGGTTATGGCAATCCATGGATATCAGGAATAAAATGCTGGCATGCCAATAGCCAGGATGAACACCGAGCACTGCCCACACTGGGACATTTGCACAGAGTCCCCAGCTGTGAAATGGAAGGTCTTAAAAGCCCAGTCAGGGCTCCCCTTCAGGTTTGCTCCTGTTTTTCCACTCAAACCATAATAGGCTAGCAGGAGAGTAGATCATTTTTTCATAGACTACCATGTACTTTATTAGTAGCGTGATTTCCTAAAAGCTCTTTGTTATATTTCAATTTAGTCAAGAAAGTACAAAAAAAAAAATCTCTGTGAAAAAGCAGGATGAACCTGCAACCAGAGACCAGAATTTACTTTAATAGCATGCTGTAGAGAACCATAATGTAATAAAGGTTACAAAGGAAGCCCAGGTGTCATAAAGCAGTTCCACTGACTTGGGCAGAATATTGCACCTGCTGATTTTTCTATTTTCTCCACACTTAGACTACATCTATATTTATGAGGGGGAAAAATGATGAAATATTTAAACAGTAAGCAGCTTGAAGACCTTCTATTTGTTTGCTAAAATTTAACACATGCTGCAATAAAAGACCAAAGTCCTGGGAGCAAGCAGGGCGGCTGTCAGGGGGACAAGGAGCTACCTTGGTACATGCCCTGCAGCCACAGCAGCTCACCCCCAGCTTTTGGAACCTCTGCACCAGGGGCCACTTCCACCCAGCCTCAGGGAACTCACGGGCTCGTTTTAGACAAGGGCAAAAATAGGATGGAATGTCCTTTTTGTCTTTAGGAGTAGATCTGAGCTGCAGTAAAGAATGAAGCTACCAAAGCAACATTCCTGATTTATTTGTAATATGATGTAAGGATGAGCAGTTGTGTTTCTGTTTGGAAGAGTGGTTCTCAACTTTGTGTGAACAAAACTAGAAATGACCCACACTTTTTCTTTTGCTCTTACTTCAGATTTCATATTGGCAATTGCCATAAATATTTTATACTGGCATGCAAGCCCATCTTAGGAGAAAAAAAAAACCAGAACCAAAGGTTAGAAATTCTAAAAAGTTTTGAAACTCTTGCTTCTGGGTAAGGCCATTACATGAGATATATTTGTGGCAAGAGCAAAGTAAATGAGACAGAAATGAACTCCAATCTTCTGTACTTACTCTCTGTCCTCAGTCACTGTGGCTAAATGGACTGTACCAGTGAACCTGCCCTTCAAAATATGAATGTCTCAGGTGTGAGAACCAGGGATTGGAAAATTGAAATACTCTTAACCCTTCAAAAGTTGCTAGATCATTTCCACCAAACCTTCCAGGCTGCAAATGGGGAGAAATAATCAGTTTCAAATTTAACCAATCAATTAATCTGGGTATGATATTAGTTTACATTAAATGAATTAACTAGCATTAACTTAAGTGTTTCTAGGCAGGGAGATGCAGGCAGGAACCTGCTCTCATTCAACAGAGAAAGCACACAAGGCCTTTGAAGCTATATTCTCAAATTTCTCCCATAATCCATCATTGCAAGAGATTTCTTTGACTGGGGAGGTACTAATTTACACTGAAAAGTGCAAACATGCACATAAACACTGGAAATCTCAAGTAGTGATTTACAAAGTTTTGTAGAAATAAAAACCTCAGCAAAAGAGATGATAAGACTGGATTTAAAGGCTTACCCTGGACCTCTGTCTATGAAATGACCCCAAGAAGATATCTGGGCCTTCCTCTGCAAATAAATTTGGGCTTTATGAACTATTAATAAAATCAGAAAGATCATGTTAGGATACTGGCAAAGTGAGACAAATCTCTTTGTTTGAACAAGGTGAACAAGGTAGAGTTTATCCTTATCCAGTGCTGTAAGATATGGGCAGTTTCCTAACTTAATAAAAAGATGAACTATTTAAAGGAAATAGCACACATCCAAGCAAAGGGAGGGCAAACCCATCAGGAAAAATTAGAACAACAAACCACCTAATAAAGAACATATAGAAATAAAAACAAATCAGACAATTCACTTCTTAATTTGCTTTGGATTTTCTATAATGAATTTTTATTTACATTTTTGAAGCCATGCATACAAAGATGGGGTGGTGAAAAGATGGCAGTAATTAAAATAGAACTTTGTGTAATGAATATTAATATCAAGATATAGTACCATAAAAGGTTAAAAAATGGAAAATTAAACCTAAAAAGATACAGAAAGCACTAATTCTCAATCTTAAAATGCATGTCTTAGACAAGCACAAAAAGAACCCCTTTTTTCATAAAAAATCTGATTCAAAAAGTGAAGTAAAACAAATTTTCTAATCTGATGGATTGTTAGAGGAGATGGGAACCACTCAGGACAGAATGGAGCAGAGATATTTGTAAGAAAGATTACAATTTCTGTTTCAAATGGCCACATGGTCCACAGTAAAATTTGGGCACCCAATAGAGTCCTGATGTTTTTTAACTTCTTTGAAAGGCATGGTGCCAAATACCCAACAAGAACAAACTCTCACAGTTCAATTGTCAGAAATGTGAATGAAGCGTTTCTCTAGGGAATATTCTCCACCCTGGCAATGTCACCTTGTTCCCATCAAGTCCCACCCCACCTCTGCCCTGTGTCCAAATCTCACCAGAGCAGTCGGTGGCTTGATGCAGAAACAAAGCTGAATATTCCCACATGCACAGGGACAACACTAAGCAGAAGAGGGGGAGTAAAATAATTAAAACATTAACTAGATTGAAAATTAAATGGCATGGATCGTTGGGTAGCTCTCAGTTGGCTTATTGGGTGTTGATAGGTTACCTCAATTATTTGCAATTTCTCCTGCAGAGGCATTAAGGGCCCGGGTGAGCCCGTCCTGTGTGTACATACCTGCTCTTAATGACTCAGACTAAAAGGACAACACATGGGAAATGACACAGAGCCATAAAGAGGTTAATGGACTTAACCAAGGTTACAAGACGAGATAATAGGAGGGATGAGAATAAAATAAAACAAGCAAAGACTACAGGCCGTTCCTCCTCTCCCGCTGTCATGCTTAAAGAAACTCCTTCATTTAGATAAATGAGCTTCATAGCAGTGAGTTTGCACAGCCTCAATAATGTGCATCCCAAGGTCACCTGAGGACTTTCTGGTGTTGTTAGTGGCAAGATGTGTCTGTTGAAACTTTGGTTGCACCCTCTGCCAAATTCTTGTGTATCCAAGGACAAGCTGAGTAAAGCTTTTGTAGAATTTTCTGCCTCCCCAAGTGCTGTGATGACAGGTTAATGTGTCAGCAGTAAGGCCAAGGAAAGGTATTTAGACCCAAAGTGCTCTTTGGTTCTGAGAATTTTCTATGTAAAAGCAGACCTCAGTCATAGCGGACTAAAAGTCAGAATTTAAATTGTTGTCCCCAGTTTGGATTTTTCAGTTTCTTCTGTCTTAAGCCCTAGCAGTAGTAACAGCTGATTTCCAACACTGATTCAGTTACAATGGTTACATGATTTCTTGATGTTAGCATAATTAAATTAGACACATTTATGAAAATATAATAATGCTTATCAAAACAAGGCTTTGGCTTGTTTAAAATGCTGGTAAAGCTCAGCTAATGTTCCTAGAAGAGGCCAAAACATCAGTTTGCCTCCACCTCTTCTGGTTTCCCCTTGGCTGTTAATGAGTCTAGCTCCTACAGATTTTGAGACACTGAATATGGTGCTACTCATAAAAAATAACATTTAGACTAAGCTTCAACAGATGCACCAATATTGTTGAAATTCATCATTATGTGTGTTAAAAGCTGAAAGTTCTATTTTTAATATATATATGAATGTGAAAAATGAGCTCAGAGTACAGAACAAATAGGTTTTTGTTCCTGTTCTCTGATTCTGCAATATGTCCACAGTTACTAGAAACAAATTCTCTGAGACAGCACATATCCCTCGTTGAGGGACAAGGAGTTGCTTTTCTTGTTTTAGTCAAAGGAAGCTTCTATATTTCATGCTTTCCACTTTTAGAATGATTTTACTGTGTTGTATAACATAGAATTAGGTATGATTTTGCCAAAATATCTAGCATTTGCAGGACTTTGTTGTTAAAGAAGAGGCAAATATTTCATATCAAATAAAACCTTTCTGAGATGCTACTTTTACTATCTGGTACACAGAGTTGGTTCAGAATAAATCAGGCCAGTGAAGGAAAATTTAAGAAAAGCACTGCCCTTTACATTAAGAAAATATTTTCTTTTGCTTTCCATGACCTTTCGGAACAGCTCTGCTTCCCCTTTCACGTCATAGAAAACATCTCTAGGAAGGAAACAGAAGATTGTGGCATAGCTTTTTCCTCTACACTGAAGTCCCAGATGACATTTCTTCAAATGATTTTATCTTCTCTAATACACTGTTTTCACAAAGCACATCCCTTCCAGCCTATTCAAGCTAGAGTCCAAGTGGAACACAAAGTGAGAATATCACTTTTATCCCATTTGTTTTCTAAATGCTTTCTTTTTGAAGAAATGGAATATTTCTTTCTGTAGCTTAGAGCATCCTGTTGGAAGTAAAACACACTCTGCCTTACGCCATTTTAAAGCTGGTGGTGTCATCTGAACTAATGAAGGCAAACTGGCTGTTCATCTGCTGAGAGCCAGGTAGTTTATGGTAAAACACGGCCATGGAATGAGGTTTTTTTTTACTTCCCAGTGGGCACCTGCTATGCCAGCAGGTCCAGATAAGGTGTGTTGCTGTGTACCAGGCTGTACATCCAAGCAGAAGATGCTGTTTTTCCATACAAACCACTTCCCTATTGCCCTCATTGCTGCATTTGTAAGTGCTTGCAGAACTTCCTTAGATTTTTAGTTTTCAGCTAGGAAGACTCTGTTTTCTAACATTTTTTTACAGCAGCAAAGCTACCAGCCTGAAATATCCATGTGTTGCAAGACCACGTTAACTGAGGCAACAAAAGTGAGATTTAGCCACTTGCCACTCTGTTGACCTCAGCTGAAAGAATGGTAAGGTAACATCCCCAAGAATCTCCACTTGGTTTTTTCAAGCTGAACATGCAAAATCAGCACACACTTTTGTGATTTGAATGTTGCAAACTCTTCCCTGCCAGAACAACTTCCCGAGGCTTAAAAGAAACAAGCTGCACTGTATTTCCCCATAATATTATTCTGAGAAGTAAAAGAAATAATTTCCCATGTTACGTATCACGTAAAGAGAGATCTGAAGGGTCAAAGCAATTAGGGAGTCCATTCTGTATTTGAAGTGAAATGTGATGAGTTAAAAAAGTGTATTTTTCTAAGAATGACAGTATATAAATAGTCAAATTCTAGAATTCTAAATTCTTATAGCTTTGGGTGTTCTCTTCATGTGACAGTTTGGGTAAAAGGATTTTATGATAATTAGGGATTGCCCTGGAGGAAAGAAATTTGTCATCTATGATGCAAATAGATTAAATACAATGGAAGATCCCATTCTAAATTTAAAAAGTGACAGTAAATAATAATCTACTCAGCAAACTGCCAATGTGAGCATCTATTAGCTGTCAGACCAATGAACTGCAACAAATTTCACAGAATCAATTAAGTTGGAAAATACCTCAAATACCACCAAGTACAACTGTTGACCAAACACCACCATGTAAAGTAAATCATAGCACCAAGTGCCACATCCAGTGATTAATTTATTAACTAATGCTTGTATTTCCACAACTGAGAGACAAAGATGTTTTTCTTCATGTGGATTCACAGTTAAAAGCAGGGGTTTATGGGAATTCTTGGCCAACACTCAAATACTCTTTGTCCATTGAAAAATTAAATTTGGCAGTCTACCTTCCTACTATAGGTCAGATTGACCTATACGTTATGTTCTCACTTCTTTTGTTTTAAATACTATGTCTTTGCAATTTAGTATAATTGTACTGTGCTAAAGATGATATCAATTATTATGATACTCACCTTCTGTTATTTTCTCCATCTATTCTTCTTTTTGGCTCTTGTCCATCAGAGCTTCTCTTTGGTTTAGGCTGAGATATGGAGTCCCCAGACAAAGGCAGAGCTGAGGTGATTATTTAAAACACCACAAAACCCCCCAGTCATGCTGGTATCAAACAAACAAAAATCCCAGAAGAAAAACACCCCACAGGTGACCACAGCAACAAATGAAATTGCTACTGGGGCAAGTTTTCCACAGTTCCCTTTCAATACCAGCTGCATGGAACAGAACTGGGGAGAGTTCAAAACTTTTTTTTTTTTTTGGTAGACAGATTGCTGCATTAAATTATAAAAAAAATTTTAAAACTACTCACACCCAGACACAGGAGCCAACTGGCTCCAGAGCACCTGCACTTTCATCTCCAAATTCCAGCCCACTGCAGAGCTAAATACTGCACTTATGTTAGCACCTTCTAATCTCTGACATGAAAACTTCAAATTATCTTGTTTCTAAATGCAACAACTGGGGATTTATTTCCCTATTACGCACTTCTGGTAGTGTATTGACAAGAGGTCTCCAATGATGGAAGAATAAATTGAATTTTCAGGGACAATTTGATTAAAATAAAATCTGTAGTAAACTTCAGCTTGTAGGAAGCACAGAAAAATCTTTAACAGGATGCTGAGGTAACTTCTGTTTTCTCTAGAAAACAAGCTTTAATGCCAATAAATATTCATACAATATTTGGGTATTACTAGATTCAATCCTCCCTAATTTTCAAGTTTAATTGTGAAGTGTTGATATCAATACTAATCAGAATAAAACCTTCCAAATCCCTTAATTACCCTGCATAGATCCTGGCTAGGTGTGTGAATGCATGACACACTACCTGTGGCATTCACCCAGTTGTGTAAATTGCTTTAGTGATCTTTTCTCTTTCCAATGGCCCAAGTGTCCATACTAAAACAGAATGGATGGACAAACATTTGATTGTTGATTTTTTTTTTTTTTTTTTTTTGATCATAATGACATTTTCCCTTTAAACAAAGTCACTCAAAATCAGTTCACTTCCGTGAGAGAAGGTGCTTCATGGAATGTGTCACTGTGATTTCTTGATCAGGAACCAGTCTTGGAATAAATAACCAATTTCCAGGATTAGTAACTCCAGACCTTTTATCAACAGTGTATTCTAACTGGTAGAGAAAAAGCATGAATTCAACATGATCTCTAAAAATTAGCATTTTACAGACCACTCTTGTCTGTCCCCAAAGTGCCAGCCAAAGTTTTGTCAAAGGGCCTTTCGTAATCCTACCTTAACCATTTCTAAATTACTATTGGAGCAGCAATCAAGCAAGATGGGAGAATTTTTTTTCAGATCTATTGTAGTAGAGAAATGTCCAGCACTACACAAAGATCCTATTCTAGACAATTTACTCCATATGATGAATAAGGAGCCCATATAAAATATTAATTTGGACTCAATACTTAAGGGTTTTAAACTGACATTTAAAAGGAAATGAAAACCAATAGTGTGCGGGTTGAGGATTACCATAGGAGTCAGGAAGGAAGATCCCCTTGGAAATTAAAGATGTGTGTTTACAGTAGGATAACCCATGATAAAAATCATAGCCTATTTTAAAAAAACAGCACGGAGGAAAAAGGAAAGTGGAAGCCACTGAATACCTATCTAAATGGCAGTATTTGATAAAACAAATCTCTGTATAACAGAGGCTAAGTTTTTGTAACAGCTATAGTGGTTAAATCCAAGAGTATTGTTATTTGGTATAATATATATCCCAGAAGGAGAAATAAGTATTTTTTCACTTTTTGAATTTGTGGATATACCCCAAAAAATGAAATTGCAAGCACTGTTGCTTTAGACAGCTTTTAGAATAGAGAGATGAAAACTGTTTGGTTTTTTATTAATGGAAAATAGTGTATACTATTCCAATTTAGGTGATCAAGCAAGTTTTAAAATAGTATTAATAATTATTAATGTATTTTTGGTTGTAGAGGGAGTGAAAATTCATTTACAGGATGCAGCTCTCTGGGCATCTCAAACCACTTTATAAATATTAATGAATGATGACAGCTTTATAAAAAATGTTACAAGTAGCAATTTTCTATTCTACAGAAGAAGAAATTATGTCACAATCTTTTTTAAACAAGGAGTGGATAGGAAGCAAAAAGAAACCAACTCTTATTCCTTTCTCCTGCGTTACAGAGACAGTTCTTTTGTATTTGATATGGAATAATTTATTGCCTCCATAAAGAGGATCTTGTGCCGGTATCACTCTTAGAAAATATTCTGAAAGAAGGGAAGAAAATAGAGATTTTTCTTTTTTATAAACTATATTCTATGTCTTGTATTCAAGACTCCCGGTTGAAGATGTTTCATGATGAATAGATGGAAAAAAAGGAAGGTGGCCTTGGCTACTCAAAAGTTCATCAAACTTTAGGATGTTCCTGTAATCCATATTTTTAATATTAAAGACATATGCATAGAAAATAATGAAATCACCTAATTTACAGGTCACCTTTATGCAAATTTATATTTCATTTTAACCGTATCCGCTAGTGCTAGTTACATCACATTTCATTCAGAAATTATACCTTTTAGATGTAATTTTGGGACTGTATATTCTTTTGGAAAAAAAAAAAGCAGCTTAGATTGAGATATTCACAAACCCCGACTGAGCATCTAGGGTTTGATTTTGGGAGTTTGTGAGGGAGCAGTACTAATCTATAGGGGGCAGAAATAAATGTCCATGATCTTAATAGGCTTTAAGGAAGTCAATAATATCTTTTTGATTTTTAGCACCATTTCTGTGATATTTCCTAGCTATATATATCTAGCTATGAAAGTCCATTTTTGCTTTAGGCCTTTCATAATATGCAGAAATTTGAGAAAGGAAGTGCAGTAAAACTTTCTGATCAGAAAAAGGATGAAGAGCTGTGCAATATCTTGAAAATGAAAGTTTTTCAGGTAAAACAGACATAGGTCTCTCAAAGTAATGAAAACTGGATGTGGGAACATATTATCAGGCTGGGAGAGGGTGTGAATGTACAATTAGATGGTCCCAGAGGTCAAGAAAGTGAGGCTTATGATCAGGTCATTTAATTTGACAGGTCTGGATATGAAAGATTTGACCTTTTTTTGGAGGAAAGATGGAGAGAGAATGTATAAGTAGTTGGGGTGTGAAGCATTTGCACCAGCTCACTCCTGGTAGGGCAAAGTTCCAAGTCAGGTGCCTGCAACTGCTTATGAAGGCTCATCTTTTCAAGACCAGAAGGGACTGTAAAAAAGGATTTCTTTTTCTCTTGTGGTACTGCAAATCGGAGAATTAATCACTGTTGTTACAGTGATTTTTAGAGACGCAACAATGGAGTAAGGTAATAAATTTCCATTTCATTGTGATGGAAAGCAGGAGCCCAATCATTCACTCAGTAGTTATCTAAGGATTGCCTGGTCTCTGTGAAAGCCAGAGAAATCCCACAAAGAGCCAGCCCAGGGAGCAGGGAAGGGGCTGGGGCACTTCTCCAGGCCTGAGCAGACACCTACGAACACAGATGTGCAAACAGCTGTGAGGGAGCTGTAAGGTGAGGGTTGCCGTGGATCCTGAGCAGTAGCCAGGCACAGCCAGCAGCAGGGACAGGGCGGAGATGCTGCGCTGGGAAGGGCTGGGGCAGCAGCTGGGCTGGCACAGGCTCTGCCACTCTGCCTCCCACAGAAACTGCCCAGGCAACTGCACCCAGATTTCCTCCCCGAAAAATGGGCGTCCTCACTCTGACAGCAAATCTGGGAGGGAAATAAAAAGCACAAGATGTGGCTACTTCAGCATAAAATAGGAAATACAATTCTTAAGAGTTTAGATGTGTGCCAAGGGTGCTGGAATACAACAGCTTTCCCAAACACAACACTTCTTTGCAGGTCATTCTCTCTTGAAGACTCTGCTGTACCCAAAGGAGACCCCTTCTCATCAAGGTCATGACTCAAGCAGACTTATCTGTTTTTTGAACTCTCCGTAATGTCAGGGAGTCCAAGCTCTGCCCTTCTATCAGCTGCCAGGCTTTTCCAGGTGACTCCAGTGACCAGCACTCACAGTGTCATGATACAAATTGGCAGATGCCTCTTGCCAGAAAACTTTATTCTTGTCAGCTCAGCCATGTGAGTAGCAGTAGGAGGTAGTAACTCGCTGTCATGCACAATTCTATTTCAGTGGTAATAACAGTTCAGTCAAGGTTTTGCTGTTGGAGACCCTTAACTTGGCTCAAGAAAGAGGGTAAGTGGCGAGACAGAGTCAAAAATCCAAAAAAGAAGTTTGGAGTTTCACTAGGGCATGTGCTGAGTCCATATCCCCAAAGGTAATCAGTCAGCAGTACACCAGAAAATTGCCCAAGCTGTTATAAATGACATACACAAGGAAATATATTCCTACCTTTTTCTTAATTATAACCAAGGAATGGCATTAAAATTCTTTCTACCATTCTTCAAATGCCTTTCTTATACAAATTACTAAAAACGAACATCAAAGAGGAACAAATGAAATTAGGAATTTCCCCTCAAGAAAAAAAAACCCTAACAACAACAAAGGAAAACAGAAAAAAAGAAAAAACACTGCAAACAAACAAACAAAACCCCAAACAAATCCCAAGGAGAAATATATAGCCACTTGGTATATTCTGTACCATCATAAAACCTAAAAAGCATAATTTACTCAAGCACTTTTATGAGTCAGAAGGAAAGTTACCCTTTCAGCCTGCATAGCTGAGCACTGTCATGGGACACAAGAAAAGCCAGAGGCAAAACCAACACAAAACAAACACAAACCCCAAACCTACACTCTTTTGCCCCAAATCCTCCTAGTTTGTAAAAACAACTTAGAAACAAAAATTACGGGTTTTGCCTCAAAATGAGCAAGGTCAGCACAATTTTTTTCCTGTAAAATCTGTCTTTAATGGAATCCCTAATTTACTCTTGTTTACCTCAGCAAGGTGAATAAAAATAATAGGGGAGGAAGTCAGATAGTATCTGCAAAAGTTGGTAGGACAAGGATAACATATTAATATGCCCAATTGTGTACCAGCTTTGCTTTCCCAATAGGCTGCTGCTCACAGTTATTTTTAAGGCCTAACTCATCCTGGTTTCCATTTGATTTCTGCATTACCTGGATTACAGAGCACCCTGCTTTGCAGCTGACTCCATTCAGCATTTTATTTTCTATTTCTTTTATTTCCTTTCTATTTAAAAGCAAAATCTTGCCCAGAATTGAAAGTTTTCCATACAGGTAGGCAAGAAAGAGGATTTTCTAGCTGATTCACTAAGACTTTTTCATGGTGATTCATAGGCCAAGTGATACCATCAGATTTGGTGTTGCCAGGACACTCCTGCAGCACAATGAAATAACAATTGGAAGTCTGGTTTCTCCCTTAAGCCAGACCTGATACTGGAAAATGAGAAATTACCAGAAAATTATCTATCTAAACGAAAATCACGGGACAAGTACGTAACTCATAATGTAGTACAATGGAGAGGAGAAAGAGAGATCAAGTCTCTGAACTTTAGCTTGCATTCGCACAAGCGCCCTAACTCTGGTGCTCCTTCCCAAAAAATATGTTACGTCTGCAGTGTTCCACTGCTGTTGTACTGGTGCCTTTGGTAACTTCAAGAGCTCTCCTTAGCAGTTTCCCCTGATTTATCCAAATTTCCCAGTTAATACTCTTTAAAGGCAGAAGGAACCACTATTAGCATGTAGGCAGAAAGGCAAAGAACACTCTCTGTGGTGATGTCTGCAGAGACTTATGTTTATCATTGAATGGCCTGGGTTGACAGGAATCTAAAGATAATCTAGTTCCAAACCCCCTGTCGTGGATATAAATTTATGTGATTTACAATGATTTACATGCAGTTTACAACAGGTAGAAGGTACAAAAATAGTATTTTACATTTCAGATCTATATATCCTAATTATGGCCTAGAGATGAAGAGAGCTCTGAACTGGGTATTACTAACTGAAGAATTCTAGGCAAAAATCAAAACACTCAGACTGCTGGGGATTTCTTTCCTTTTGACACTTGTCCACTGGCAATGACACATAAAGAATTGATATTTCAGAGACTGGTCACTAGCTACTGTAGGATAGATTTTTTACATTTCACGTAATTTAAAGGCACAAAGCAAAACTTGGTTGCAGCTAGGAATCCACTTCATCCATTTTTACTAATCCCTTAAAACCCTTTTCACTTTTATGCATTTCTAGTCCATGTATACTTCAGAAATAGGACACTATTATAAGAAATCCTTTCCTGGTCAGAATCAGGAGTGTGTGAAAAACTGCTCTGAAGCAGATGGCTACTTGTGAAGGGGTTAAAAAAAATCATACCAAACATTTGGATCCTCTAAATATAGATTATTTCATTTAAAGTACCTTATTTATATTATGGATGAACCTATGCTTCTTTTAAAAATATTAAGTTTATTATAAATTAAATACAATTCTAAAAGACATCCGTCTCTGACTGACTGAAAGAGTAAAAATATTTTTTCTTAAATAGTCCCCATTTCCTGAAAATTCTGTTTTATCTTCTCATCAGCTGAGGGATTTGCAAAAGCAGCACGTGAGATATCTGAGCTAGTGGAATGCTGACCAGCCTGGCAGATGGCTCTCTTGGCCAGTGTTTTCAGGGTGTTTGATCATTAACTGGGATTGACCTGTTGGGAGGAGTCCAGGGAAAGCCACTGAGTCGATTCCAGGGCTGGAACCCCTCACCTATTGAAGTCAGACTGAGTTGGGGTTACTCAGCCTGGAGAAGAGAAGGCCCTGGGGAGACCTTGGAGCCCCTTCCAGTCCTAGAGGGGCTGCAAGAGAGCTGGAGAGGGAATTTGNAGAGAGCTGGAGAGGGGCTTTGGGCAAGGGAATGGAGTGACAGGACAAGAGGCAATAGCCCTAAGCTGGAGGAGAGCTGCTTTAGATTGGATTTTAGGAAAAAAATCATTCCTGTCAGGGTGGTGAGGCGCTGGCACAGGTTGCCCAGAGAAACTGGACTCCCAAACCATTAAGTGGATTCCCATCCCTGGAAATGATCAAAATCAGGCTGCATGGGGGTCTGAGTAACCTGGGATAGTGGAAGGTATCCCTGCCCATGACAGGGGAGTTGAAACTAAATGATATTTAAGATTTTTTTTAACCCAAACCTTCTGTCATTCCACAATTGCTGTTTTTGCTTCTCCTAGACTAAGGGCTGGACATTTGGAAAGTCTCTTTTCATGTATTTCACCTGGGACAGATGCATAATCCGTATTTTACAATTGTGAAGGTTAAATGTGTTCCGTAAAATGGTGACACATCAAGTACATGCCAAACCTTGCTACATAATAACTGTAACATTTATGTGTGCCTGAATGTATGCACATATAATAACATATAAAACCCTATATTCAAGTACAGAGGTATTTTCTGTGGTCAGCACAGAGGAGTCACACTGTCTTCCTTCCTGGACTCTTTCTGTGACTGATCTAGTTAAGTATAACATTGCACATAGAGTGATTATTCTACAGAAAATGATTCTCAGTATTTAGAGGACTTTCTGTCTTAGCATTTAGAGAAGTTTCTGATCTCTTCTTTTACATACACCTAACCAAAAAAAAAAAAAAAAAAAAAAGGTTTTGAGATCAGCCACAATTTTTCCCGTTATAGAAATAATAGACTGGCATTCCTTGAAAAAGTCTCCACCTACACAGGTTTCATGAAAGATGTTTTCCAAACCCAGTGCAGTCAGTTGCTGTGCTCAGGGTGTGTTTAGCTGACTGCATTTAGTATCACATCACAGTGACTGAAGATTATGACATTTGGGCTCCTTTTCCTGATGATTAGTAAAGCAACATTTTTTTATATTCCCTTATATTTCCTTATGTTTCCCTGTTGCTTGATAAATACTGATACTCTTAGAGTCTCAGGCCCTGATGTGGCAAACGTATCCACATGACTGCAATTAACTGAGGTGAAACAAACTGGACCACTCACTGAGAAAAATATGCAGGCACTTAAAAACTTGATGAGTACTTCAGCTAAAGAACATTGCATCAATTTTAGGCAACAGCCTTATTTCAGAAACATCTTTGATGCCCAAAATCTGCTTGAGGATACACTTGAATTTCCTACAGTTTCTCTCACTGTTTATCATGGGATTGGAATCTGGGTGCTTCATTTTATCTTCATAGTCTCATATGTAAATTTTCACTCATAAAGATTAGAATAGAATAGATCAAAATTTAGCTGAATGTTTTCAGAGGTTTAAGAGCTCATTTTACAAGAAAATGGTGCTATTGTTACTATTTCCTGCATGGAGCATAGCCAGTAGCAAGGGAAGCACGATGATACCTGTAACAGTTTAATTTTCCAGGTAAATATAGGAATATTTTCCTGTGATGCATCAGCAAAATAAAGCAAAAAAACCAAAAAAAACCCCAAAAAAACCCCCACCAAACAAACAAAAAAAACCCCAAAAAAAACACCAACAAAAAAACCTCATAGAAAATGTCAGAATATTCCCAGAAGCCTAAAATATGAGAATTTCAAAATCGACAAACTTTTGTGTAAGATAAATCAAATCAAGTAAATGAATTTGGGACATTTGTAGCTGCAAACACTTGTGGGAATGGCATAGAGCCTACCTGATTGGAGTTACTCCCAAGACCTGCTTGTGCTATAGACATGGAATAAACCAATAATATTTTGGGTCACATCTTACCTTAAATCCTCCAGCTGCTCTCAGAAAATTTGATCCCACCTTTACCAGAAGCCAAAGCCATGCCCAGTGTGAGATCTGCACTGTGGTTTTGCCCTGATGAAAATAACTGGTCCTTCAGGTTTGGTTAGAGACTTAAACACCGGTTTTGTTTCAAAATCCTCTGAGAAATCTAACTTTATCACGAATATAATGTTTAAAAATGTCAACAAATGCTGTGTCCCTCTAGAAATGATTTTTTGGAACAACCTGTGGTTGCACTGCAGTTCAGTAGTTCACAGCTATCTGCAGGAGCACTTTGTACCTGCACTTTGAGGAGGCTGGAGTCCCATAGGGAACTATTCTTTTTTCCAGTATATTTGACATGTTCAGCTGTTAGTGCTTATTATGGTCATTATGAGTTATTACTGCTCATTATGCTGTTAGGTAGATGACACCTAGATTTACTGAACTGATGCTGATGGGGGTGGAAAAACCTTTCTTCTCAGATACAGATCCTCTATGATCAAAAAGGAGAGCTAAAAATGGTTGAGATGAGAGGAAGAAAAAGAGGTATTGAAAGAAATACCACACTTTCAAACCAAAAGCAGTGACATCAAGCCACATCTGCCATTCAATGTTGTGTATACACAGCCCTGTTACGTTCACCTCCGTCTGTCTCTCTTACAAGCTCTAGGAACCATATATCTCAGAAACAACAATGACTCCAAGCTAATTTAAAGGATAATTCCAATATTACTGTTCTATTTCCTCTGCTCCATCACTCATGCCATGACACGTATCACTTTGGCCACTTACTTTACTGATAAAATTTCAGATAGCCTTATGCACTACAATTAAATTGCTCTCTAAAACAAAAATGGAAATATTGGCATAGGCAATTTCTGAAAATATTACCAAAAGCTGTACAGCAACGAGACTCCCTGGAAAAACTACTCAATTGCAATTTTGCTTTTTCCATTTTCTGTTAATACAAATCAGATGCAAATCTAGAGTCTGAAAAGAAGTAGCAAAAAAAGTTTAGTCCCATAAAAATTTACAGCAGGTTAAATTGCTTAAATAAGTTATCAAGTAACTTTTTTTAACCATAATTATTTACTTTTTAAGGACTTTGATGAGCTTTTCAGTGGAGGGGGGAGAATACATGACTAGCTGTGATATTTGATTTTTTTTTTTTTTCTATGTGAAGAACAAGAGATTAAGCTTCCTGAAAACCAAATCACAATGCCAGATTTTTGGTCTGTCTTCAATTCTTGCTCAAGATGTAAGGATGCAGTAAACTCTGGCTTTCAGATTGACACAGGTCCTTCATTAACTTCCCTGCGTGCCACACAACTCAGCAGAGCACTGGAGCTCCTTGACAAGAAGCCCTGGAACGGAGTCTCTGAGGGTGTGTGCTACTACAGCAGCTTTAAGCGTTTTGCACTCATTGGTGTAAAGTGCCTTGTACTGTCTGGAGGAAGGAGGGAGGGGAAATGCCACCACCACCACCTGCTCTTTGGTGTAAAACACGAGAGAAGTGAGCAGTAACCATTCCCCTCCTGGGTCCCAGCCAGCCGTGCACAGGCAGCAGCCAGGCCAGCGCTCCCTGGCTGAGGGACAAATCAAATGCCAGCCAGATGGAAGTGGGGGATGAGATAAGTTACCTTAACCTCCCTGTTGCGTCCCAGAAACCAAATATTTGGACTGCACATAGCTACAGTATTGGAAGTCTCGGAGCCATAAGCTCCATCAATCTCTCCGTAATGAATCAAAGAGGAAGTCATTAATTAATTAGTCAGGTATAATTAGCAAACAGATAAATAGCATGTAGTGGCATTTTTATAATTCAGACTAGTTTTAGCAATCTGAATATTCCCAGTATTGTCTCTTCTGCTAGGAAATAATTGTAAAGGACACTAAAAATCTTTTTTTTTAACCAGATAAATCAAGCCAGAAAGGCAGATCCCAGCATTGTGACAGAACATGCCAGCTCAAACTTATGGCACGTCAGTTCTTTCCTGTTAGCCAAATTTTCAGTGGTGGAAATCTCTGGAGAGAAAAAAAAAAAAAAGAATAGATATGCATATCCTTCAACCTCTAACAGATTGAAATGGAGTTGTTCTGTCAGGAACAACAGCTTGTATCTACTTTACGTTGCTATCATTTTGACAGGAGCAATGTAACTTTTAAATAAATATAAATAAATGTATATTCTGACTTAATTTCCTAATCATTGATGAAGGAATTCTCTGAATAGCTTTTTGTTCCTGACTAACCATTGCCTGATGGCTAATCCTGCACTAATAAATATAATCTAGTGCTTTATGATGGAGAATTTTATTGCCAGATGTCAGGAATGCAGTGGACAATTACATCACATTATAAATATGGGGCTTGATCCAACACAATTAAAATTAATGAGTTTTTTATTGCCTGAAATTTGCTAGAATCTAGGACATAATTAAAAGATATGGTCACACTTTTAAGCACAATCTATGCATTTGTGATAACCCTACTCACAGTATGTAACAATAGTGTGACTGTCTTGTACATAAAAAGGTCAGCATGGGTGTAGTTTTCATTGGAAAAAAAAAAGTTGTTTTCAATAGTTGGGGTTTGTTTATTTAAAAACAGATAATTTTTACTATCGTGTAAAATGCTGAAATGGCTTTATTAAGAGAATCAAGAACAATAAGTGTCCCTAGAATTACTAATATTTATTGTACAATTGATACATAGGCCAAATATTGGTCAAGTGGAAATCACACTTTTCCCTGCACTGAGATTCCAAGGGGAAAATATTTATTTTTCCAGTTTCCTTAAGAGTAAGCCTTCACTCTTTTCTTCACTGTATTCTCCAAGACTCAGACTTGATAAAAATCTACTCCGTGTTAATTTTATCCATGTAAGAAACGTAACTGCAATCAGCAGAACTACTCATATTTACAGTTAATCAGGACCAACAGAAATCACAGATGCTATAAACCCACAAAAACTCTTTTAGCAACAAAGACCAGGCACACTAAAAGAAAGGACATATCAAACCCATGGTTTTTTAAAGGGTCTAGATTTCCTCCTGTACTCTTTATCTCAGACTGTCCTCTTCTTCAGGCTGATGTGAAACTCTGGGGCAATGTGCAAATCACAGAATATTTAAGGTTGGAAAAGACCTCCAGGGTTTATAACCCTTAACCCCGCCCTGCCGTGTTCACCACTCCAGCACATCCCCAAGTGCCACAGCTCCCCCTCTTTTTGAGGACAGGAATGGCACAACTTCAGCCTGAGAGCACAGTTAATTGTGCTTGGAAAATACCAGTGAAACCAAGAAAATTAAAAAGAAGTAGACATCTTTCTGAAGGGATGAATGAGGAGGAGAAAATGGAAAAGAGGACTGTCCTGAGCAGGACCAGGATTTGGACTTAGATGATCCTTGTGGGTCCCTTCCAATTCAGGATATTCTATATTTCTGTGGAATCATAAGGCAGAACAGTTTGGTGTAGTGGGAAATGCAATCTTGTCTAACTGAAATAAAAGCTGCACTGATTTTATTCTTTTTAAAGATATCACATAACCTACAATCTCATTCCTGGCTTTAAACAATTTCATGTATTTTTAGTATTTTCAAGATCTTTAAAGTTGCTCAGTATTTGCTGCAAATCCATTCCTGTAGTGCTATTTGTTAAAGATCAGAGAACTTTAAAGAAAAGTTTAGCACATGTTTAAAGTTGCTTTAAATGACACAAATTGCTAAAACTCCTACATTTTCCCTTTCCTTCCTTTAGTGCCACAGAATGTTTGCTAGCATGGCGTAGAAAAAGGAATTGTGAATTTTATAGCACAGCGAACAAGTGATTGTTTGTCCTGCTGAGTGTTAGTTCTGACCCAGGTAGCAGTGTTTTATAGTCTGAAGATCAAAGTGCAGCTTACCCATCAAAATCACATTCCAACCTTGTTTATTACTCTCTTAACCTTTCATCTGTGCTTTACACAGTGCTGAGAAATATATATATATATATAAAAAATGTTCAGAAAGCCCGGTTTTGGTGAGTCATCTTTACTTTACTTATCACAGTATAACAAGTGCTTTGCTCTTCTTGAAATTCTTCCATCTTTAAAAGTACTATAATATTCCTTCTGAAAAATGAGTGACATAATATACAAAATACATTTTTAGCTTTCAGAAAAAGTACTTCAACTTGTTTGATTCCCCTTAGAAATACTGATGTTAAAGAATTGATTATATTGAAAACACTTAATGAAATAATAAGATTTGTCACTGGCATTGGGTTGTAATTTTTTGTAGTCTTTCAAAACTAAAAGTTTGGGGGGAGGATTTTTTTTAGGGAGATGCAGCAAGTAATATCAGATACATACAAACACTCTCAAGGGAAAACAAACCCAATTATCAGTTGTATTCTTACAGAGAAATCCCCAAAAATGTCTCTAAAACAGATTTCTGGGTTCTGCAAGTTGTTAAGCACAGGATATTTAACCTCCTTTTTGCAACTGCTTCATTCCAAAACATTTCACTACTTGGATTTACTGAGAAGCTGCTTTTAAAAGTACCTTCAATCTGCTTTATTCATGTCAATTGCAGCAAGCAATTAGCTGCAATTGGCAATTTAATTTTTTTCCCTTTTTGCTGCTTTTAGTGTATGATCAGCTTCCAAAAAGTAAGGTTTTAGAATTTCACTAATGTACCCTAAGCAATGTATTCATCTGTAGCACAGGCAGATTTTACTTAAGAAATTGGTCTTTATCAACATGTGATTTTTCAGTATGTGTCAAGAGATGTGAAAAAATATGTCCTCAGGAATTGCCAAATTGTCTGCAAAAGGAACAGTGAAATGAGTGACAGCACAGAAGAAACACCCGGGCATGACAAAAACAAAGAAAAAAACCCAGGATTCCAGTGGCTGGGGGCTGAATCTAAATAAATGGCACCAAAATAAAACAAGCCAACATCCAGCTAACACTGGATCCTATCCTGAGAGGAAGAACAGGAAAAGAAGGGAGAGAAAATGTAGTCTTCCATTGTCCTGCAACTTGCAGGAGATCTTTAGGATTCCTTAAAATCAAGAGCTCCATTCCTGAAAACCCAAATTCCAGCAGAGAAAGCTACAGCATAAGACTTCACTTGATCCAACCTGGGACCACTTGATTCTCACTCACCTCCACCCCCTGTTCAATTCCTGGGTAATGCTACAGTAAGGGCAGGGTTTACCAAAACCCCTGGAAAGGCTTAGGTGGGAAAAAGTTTCTGCACTTCTGCTCCGGGCATAAGCCTGGTTAAGTTTCCAGGAGACAGATCATTATCCCTCACAGCCGGGCTGGCAAAACAGCCAGTTTACTCCATAGGGATGGTGGAATAAGTAATTCCTCCTGTGCCCAGGAGCCAGAGGCTAAAACCTTAGCACATGTGAGTAGCTGATACATCTACTGGTGTAAAAAAAAGGTAGTAGTGTGGTTACTGCTTTGCAGAAAAGCTTTTTTTTTTTTGCCTAAGACAACTATAATGGGCTAATTAATTTTCAGGAGAGCCCAGGCTATGCAGAGAGAAGGTTTACAAAGATAATCAGGAGTTAAAAGACCAGGTAGATGTCTAGAGAATAATTGATCTGCCCCCTCACAGTACTTGGGACCCACTGCTCTGCCTTCAGATCACAGAATCACAGCCTTAGGGTAGCTGGGACCTGTGGAGGCTTCAGTTCACCACCTCCCCTGCTGGACCAGGGACAAACAAAACAGGTTACTCAGGTCTGTGTTCAGGTGGGTTTGAAAATCTCCATGCACTGGAGACTCCCCAGCCTCTCTGGGCAATCTGATCCAGCATCTGACCACTCTCAGAATAAACAAGGTTTTTATTTCTGGACTTTCCTCCATACTTGGTCCCCACTGCCACTTGTCCTTTTGTTGATGCTACCAAGAGTCTGAGTTTGTTTTTCTTAAATCTTCCTCATTCTCTATAAACTCAAATTGAAGCTAGTGAAAGCCACACCCCTTCATATGTTTGTTTTCATTTCCTTTGGCTTTTTGCATATTGCTTGCTTGGCAGGGAGAAGTTAAGAACCAGGTTCTGAATATGTTTCTGCAACTTTGCAGGATGGCTTTAACTTCAAGTAACTGTTAGCACACATTGATCATCACAAGTAATTTTGTTTCTTTCAATGAGATCGATTATCTTTACCTAAATCATAGAGATCTCCTGGGAGGAAACACTAAGAAACTACAGAGAATGTGATGGGAAAAGCTTTTAAAGGACTAAAAAGTTTTAGCAGCAGAAAACTAAGAGCTCACATAACTGAAAAGCACAATTTCATGACAAAAGCCCTCATCTGTACAGTCACACAAAGGAACTTATCCATTTCCATCATCTAAATGGCAGCATTCAGTCATCAATAGGAAATAAACCCTCTTGGGCTCATTTTTCAAAATTATTATTTGGAGTGTTGTAAGGAAGCCATATAAAAGCAGAGCAAGACTCACATACTATGAGTGCAGTATTCAGAATTTTTTCAGAGTCTTTCTGGAGCACTGCAGACTTCAGGAGGGCTGAGCCACAGAGGAGCTTAGAAAAATGGGAGTAAGAGAAGCAAACCCATGGACCCAGTTTTCTTTGGTGTTCAAGGCAGCAGAAACAAAACCTGCTCCTCTTTCAGAGACACTGCACCAGGCAGTTCTTCTATAGATGCAAAACCTTTTTGGTACAAACATAATGTTTCCTGTTTGTGCTTGGTCCTGGTAGAAACAGATCAAGTTTTAACAGAGCTGATGGCTGCTAATGACAGCTGCTGGACACCACCTTGCAAGAGGACCTGCTCTGTGATAGCCTGGAACTGGAACTGGTTACAAGGCAATATTGAAAAACATTTTTTCAATATTTTTGAGATGATCCACACTTTTTTCTAACCCTCAGCTGCATCTCTGATACACTACAGCCAAGCAATGATATTTTTTTT
>WEKY01035431.1:0-18526 GCA_013390045.1 Picathartes gymnocephalus
TTAGTTAAGACTCCCTCTTGCTCCACTCTTCAGTCAGTACTTTCTAGACTCCTGATCATTATCCCTCAGACTCTCTCTTAGTGATCTTCACCATGCCTGGACTGCAAAATCGTCTCTTCAGAGCTTCATGTCTGTACTGACACACTTCCCCTGTCACCCTTATCTGCTTTTCTGCTCCATTTCTCTTTGACCCACCCTCTCCCATCCTGTCTTTGCACAGCTGCCTATTTGCAACTCAGAAAATATTGAAGCTGCATTAACCCATAATTAAACATGTCTTCATCTTCCTTCATGTCCTGATCTTCATTGCAGTGATCACGCTTGCTGACCTCTCTACTGAGAATATGCCTTGTATGGGAGTTTTCCCTGCACATTGCTTGCCTTATGACCTTACTGTGCCTTCAGACCTTGTGTTCCTTCTTCATGTTCCTGCTACAAATGTCACCTTCTGTCAGCTTGGACAGTTGTAAGGGATAAAAAGTTCATGTTGATCTCAGGTTACCTCTCCTGTGACCTCTTCGTTACAAAACCACTTACCCCACCAGGGTTACTAACTTGTTTTTCAGCTTACTTTTATTTTTAAGCACTGTAAGATGATTCTGCACTAAAAACAGGCAACCTTCTGTCTTGTTTTTGTCTGACTGAAAAGCTTCCTCTGAGAAGCTGAAATGGTTCAAGTAACAAATTCTCAGATTTTCCTACTTTTAGTCTTTTAATGTAGGGGGAATTTTGTTTCCTGAATTCCAAAGGTGTCTTAGCATTCTTTACCTACAGTTGCTATGAAAAAGAAAGGATAAAACTGCCCCCAGATATGGCTGTGCTCTGATTAAGTCAGAACTAAACAACTGTGAAACAGTTCAGGAGATAGCATTATGGGGAGAGTGTTTCAATGTGTGCATTGAAGTAAGTATCCTTAGTTCCTCCATTTTCCAGAAAACTTACTTTGAAACAGTTTGGACTACAAAGAGAAGAAGCAATTGCTTTGTAGCTTGGTTAGTGGATTGGTAGTGAAACTTTCTGCACTCAGGCACTTTCAGTTCCACAGCCTATGCTGAAGAAGTATTAGGGACACCTGTGCACGAAGAGAATTCAATGTTTTATGTTGTCACAATATCTGACTTTTTCTGGAAAGCTCATTTTGCCAAGCTGGTTTTGTTTTGACTTTTGAGTATGAAAAGCTTATTTTCAGTTCTTTGACTATTTCACTGACAAAAGGGAGGTTTTCTCATCGTTTTTAGATATTATTTTATTTTCTTCACATAGTGTTGCTTTGTTGTTGATGGCTTTCTGTTAAAGCTCAGATTTTTATTCTCTTGAGTTAACCAGCCAACTGCTTCTAGGAAAGAATGGATAATTGTTGTGAAAATCTGGGAACATTAGGCATGCCCTAACTTTTGGTGTACAGCCAAGTGGTTATTTGGCTTCTTGCCTTTGGACTGATTTGTTTTAGTCTTCTGCCAACTTACATTTTATATTTACCAGGCAGTAGAAGAGTCAGACTCCACTTTGAATAGGTGCAAAAGTTGGACCAAAGAACCTTCCATTACAATTACCAGAACAGCTACAGTACACCACTGGCCACCATAAATGCCTACACCTGAGAGGGAAAAAACCTCACCCCGTTTTGTAGGTTAAAACTTGGAACTCACAACAAACAAACAAAATTCCTGATATCATGTAGGTCTTTACATAAGGAACAAGATATAATTCCCATGTCTGTGGTGGCAAAGCAGTATAATTTCTGTTTGAAATGGAGCAGGTCTGAATTCTTGTATCTCTCGCATATTCTGAGATAAGTATCTCCAATAGCACATTTTAGGTTTCCAAGGTACCTGTTGTTAACTGTTACAGATGCAATGGATATTCCTGTTTCCCAGCCTGTCAGGGACGGCAGTGTCTTGTCTGGAGCACACAAAACTCCATCAGTATTCCAAAACCATGCCCAAGTTTGCTCAACAAACACATTTTCCCCCACATATGGATTACTTTCCCTTCTTAAGTAGAATCTTCCCCTTCTTGTATTTTTCCAGTGGGCTTGCTGCAAAAAGCTGCCTTTCTTTTTTTTTTTTTAATCCCAATATCCAATTCCCCCCTTTTTTTTTTTTCCTTTTTAATTTGTTCAGCTCTGTGTATTTTGAGTATATTTAGGTATGTATTCAACATATACAGCCTTCAAACTACCTGGCTGTTTCAAGTGTTTCTGCAGATTTCCAAATGCTTTCCCCAAACATCTATATTTTGTTTACATTCTTTTCTTCCTCCCTATTTTTTTGCATTAATTTCAGATGTCATTGAAAGTATCATCTGTGGATTACTGTTACAATACAGTGAGCACGATATTTGAAGAAAAGTATTTTCACTCTAGCATATCTTTTATCATTGAGCTGTAAATATTCTTGAGATTGCTTACAGTATTCTTTCATACCACTCTTTTATCATTTGAGTTTTTGAAAATCAGGCTGTAAAACACTGACTCTCAGTAATTTTTGGCTAAAGCTGAATAATTCAGTTGATATTTTCCCATGGTGCTGACACAGCTTTGCCCTTAGATGCGATGTCAAAAAGTAGAAGACAGGATCGTGTGTCCATATTGGGTCTAAAGTAGTAGGGAAAATAATAAGGACTATAAGGAAAAGAATAGGCTGTAATCCAGAAAATACATCACTGAGCATAGGCTTACTACACCTCTCTCTTGAGGGTGACCTTCACTTCTAGTTGCCCCACTTAAAAAATAATTGCCCCTTTTGCAAAAGCAAAAATGTTTGATGGATATACAAGACAAATTCCATAAGAAAAGAGAAAAAAATGATTTGCATGAAGGGAGATATTGTGAAGTCTTCTAAAAATTCAAATGAACAAAGAGGAATTAAATAAAATGCTTATCCTTAACCTTCACCGTGGAAAAAGTAAATTAAATTTTCAGACAGGAGCTTTGAAATTAACTGAATGAAGTCAATTGTCTCTCAGACAACACGTATTTATTAAACTCATTTCTGCAAGGTGAAACCAAAGGTTTTCAGTGAGTTCAGAGAGTGATATGACAGGTACATGGAGGCTGCTGTCAGATGTAATGGAAATGTCTAGCCTTGGAACCGTGGAATCCTTTTATCATTTTTCCATCCAAATTTTCTTCTTGTCGCTGACGACAAACTTGCTTTAAGGGACTCAGCTCCCCATTGGCTTGATGAATTCCCAGGTGACATTATTCCACATTGCAAAAACCAACAAAATTTCCCCAAGTATCACTCAGAATGGGAGAAAAAATCCACTCTAATATTGCTACCATATTATTAGATATTGTTTGTCCTTCCTTTTAAAAAAGGGTTGTGAGACCTTTTATCATTCACAGTTATACAGTTTATGTGTTTTCTAGTTTTGCAGAGATGTCATCAGAAAGAGAAAATTATGCTCTCAATTTCACCAACATAAATCCTGACAAATTCTTTGAGCTTTACTGCCAGTGTTCTATGTAGCACTATGCAGCTAATTCAGCTACAAGTATGTGGCATTTTCTGGACCTAGATCCTTGCTTAAGCAATGAAAGGCTCAGAAAGAGGCTGGTGATTTTTCAGCAGCAGTAAAAAACCATTGTCTTTCCTCAGTGTTGTAAACTAGAAAAAAAATTAAAAGCATTTTTCTATATCTTGATTTAGTTTTACAATTAGGTGGGAGAAAAATGTAACAGAAAGCTAATATTTGCTTGGGGTTTGCATCATGTTTTTGCCAAAAGAACAATTTCTTCTAGCTATTTGTGAGATTTTTGATCTGTTTGCACATGCTTCTCACCAAGGAAGGCAGCCACAAAAGCAAGTTTTTATTCTTCATTTGTGCTAGAGGGGGTATTCAAAGTACAGCTAAGACTAGGTATCCAGCACAAACATCAAGTGGAGTAAGAAGCATTTCCTTGCTCCAAAGGAATCATAATATATTTCCTTAAATACTTTAGAAGTCCTGAGTGTTCCATTTCATTCTTCTGGCTTTTGGTTACATTTATAGCACTATTCATAAACCCTTCTGTCTTGATCTGTATCACTTGGCCTAATAATATGTTGAGACAACTCTCACAATATGTATGAAAGGACAGGAAAATGGCTTTGTAACTGTAGTGGCAAAGTGGAAATGTTCTTTTTGTTTCTATGTATTTAATGAATATGAATATGAGAAGAAATATAACAACTTAATTTAGAAACAGTAAACATCCCCCATACTTTATATTGATAGCATTATATATGCCATGCGCAGCATTGCAGAGATGTAATTTCTTTCCCAATAAGTTATTATTGAAAAACAATGACCAACATAGTGCAGAAACTCTAGTAATATTATTTTTCATTTTTCTCTTTTGCTCACTCCAGTATGAAGGGTCACTCAATAATAAACTCCACAGGTTTCTACTGCTTTGACTCAGTTTCCTTGTCGTAGGGCAAGTTGGTATGCCTCTTTCTGACAAATAAGGTAATCTCTCCTTCCCTCGGAGAGTTGGAGATGGAGTTTTTTAGTCAAACACAGTTAAATTATGGTACCATGCCATCTTCAGCCAGTCAATGAAGGGTACAGAGGCACCAGCACCACTGATGGTTTCCTATCTTTGTCCCTTTCACTCAGGAAGTTAATAGCACCATGATCAGGCATTTAAAATGTTCAGCAGCCTTTAGTGTGATAATTTTTCGTAAGACTGCCACACATGAGGTACTTATTCAGGGGAGGAAACCTGCTCATGTCCTCCAGTAAGCTGCTGTAGCTTTCTTATTTCCACAAAGGTTGGCAAGTGTCGCGCAAAATTATACAAATCATTAACACTGATAACATTTACCTTCTCAAGTTACCAGTTCTGCTTATAATGTCTCCATCATCCATCCAGTGGGTTGCTGCAGCTCACTGCTGCTGTCTCTTTCCACATTTGTCCTTTCCTGGATTCTTAGCCTCAGTATTGGCAGTTTTAGCAGTTTTATTACAACAGCTGTTATATTTGATGTGCTTTTGCTAAAAACCTCAGCTGCCACAATCTGGTTAGTCCATATAATCTCTGCTTTCACTTGTTAGGAAAAGAGCATTTGTATCCCTCATGTTCGTAGAGAAAACTACGGAAACAAGAAGCAAGTGAATCTGAAAAGCTCAGAAACCACAAGGTGACCAAAAAGGGACTTAATCAGTCAATCAATCAATCAAACAAACAAACAAACAAACAATTTTATTACTTTTAAAACAATAACATGGCAAGTTTTTTCCAGTTCTCCTGCACAGTTTTGATCCGCAGTACATTTAGAGCTTTGAGCAGATGCTGAGTACAACTCTTTGTAATTGCACTAATCAAAAAAATCAGAATGGAAAAAAACCCCCGCCTCCCTTAGTGAACTGTGCATTTTCTTCATTTGAGTCAGTGATGCAGATGAAGAAAATGCACAGTGCTGCATAAACATAAACTATGCAGTTACTAGCTGATCTTCCTTTTTAGAAGAGTGGAAGAAAACGGCTGCATTTTTTGTTGTTATTTACAAATTGCTGTATAGCTAGTCAAATGAAAAATAAGTTTTAAAGAACCAGACAGAGACGTCTAAAGATTTAGGAAGCAAGAAACTACATACCAAAGATCAAAAGGTCTGGCAGCCCTTCCACCCAATATTAAACATATTTTGATTAATTTTTCATCTGTTACTTTCACTTGTTTAAATGGCAATGTTTCTGACATTAAAAAACCCTGACATAGCAGCGTAATTTTTCAAGAGAGGCTAACTTCAAAAGACTTGCTGGGAGATGATGAAAGAATGTAGCAAATTTACAGGGAGTCAGCTTCCAAATTCATCATTCAAATAAAATAATAACTGGCTCTGCAGATCTCTTTTGAGCACGAATCACTGCGCCCAAGTGCCCCACATTTATCCCAGAGAGAGAGGTAGTGCTGCAAGGGGCCCCTTTGTAGCTCTGCAGGTCTTGCACAAGGTAATGAAAGAGCTCCCGGCAGCATCTGGTATCAGTTTCTCCTTTGCTGTGGCAAACTGCTGGTGTTATAATCAACTCTCCATGCCATTTGTGTTTTTTCTTCCTTTGTAGTCCTTGCAAGAGTTTTCTCTCTCAGATTTTTGATTTACTGTTGGGTTATTTCTTTGTAGTTTTGTGATAGTTTCTGACAAATGGCCAAACACTTTGAAGGTCGTTCTTCAGAAATGGTTTCTTGGATTGGGAGGAACAGAGAGACCAAGATTCTGGTGATTCTGGGTCAACCTAAAAGAAGAATTTTATGGCATTAGATACAGGGAAATGCAAGATTTCACCAGAACACGAGGGCTTATGTGTCTTCTGTCTGTTCCATGCATTGTGTTTCTGCAAAATGTAAATTCCAGGTATCTTCATTTTGTCATCCAGGACAAAGGATTTGGATCCTGTTTTCTGGCTCCCTCAAGAAAACAAAATAGGTCAAGGTTTTGAAAGCTGATTTTTCTTATAACATGGCACCTTGTAGCTTTTTCAGAGATCTCAGGATCTCACAGGCTCCCTTCACTTACATATGTGAACCTGTGAGTTCATCTGCAAATAAAGTCTGTGCCAATGTTTTGATAGAATTTTCTCATAGCTGTCCTGGAGCCATGATAAATATATGGCTTTTTCCCTTTTTTCTTCCTGTGATGTGATGTTTTGGAGCACAGGTGCTGACAGACACCCCCACAGAACAGTATTCATATAAATGCTGTTAATAGAAGTTTTTTTTCTGATATGGAAGACCAGGTGGCAACAGTGTACTGTGTTCAGTACGTTACCCTCCATTTGACCAGAAAAATACCATCTTGCACACCTAAGTGTAAACCATCTCAGACAGAGTCAGTAATATTCTTAAAGACCTCTGAAGGCTTTTTACAGAAGTCTCTGTTTAGAAGTTGCCCTTGCTCTCCAACAGAGATCCAGAAAGAGTGAAAAATTCCCATCTTCTGCTCAAGGAAATACTACCAGGCTCTTCGCTTCAGGCTTGCCTTCCATCTTCCTTCAATAAGGAGGAAGAAAGAAAACAACGGTAGAGTCTTTTTCATAATAATACAATACTGAGGATCTAGAGGAATTGCCACACAGCAGGCATCAATAAAATAAGAGATTGTTTTTTGAGCAGGAGACTCAGCCAGCTGAGTTAAAATGATACGCACAGAGGATAGAAGGACTGTTGGCTACTGGACCATCTCCAGTTCATTAAGCTGCCCTCTCACTGAGTCTTGGAAGCTTTGAAACTCTGGCGTAGGAAGGATCACCTTGTTTCCATAGGTTTTTCTTTGTAGAAACCTGTGTGATTAGCAAGTGTGTCAGATAAATGTTCCCTGTGAATCAACATCATTGTTCTGCTCTTTAATACAGCTGGTTTTGTCAGGACTATAAAGCAACCCTGAATGTTTACATTGTGTTTTGTATTCTTCCTGCGTGAGGCTCCTATTCTCACACTTTTTGCCTTGGGTACAAAGATGGCTTATGATTTCTTAAGTTGCCTGGGATATTTCAGAGGAAGAAATGCATTGAGTCCCCTAAAGTGCTTTCTAAACCTCCATCTAAGTGTTTAGAAGCTAAAAGTAGCTATGAAATATTTCTTGTAACTGAAGAGTTGGTCTGCTTATCAAAGGGCTCCCAAGTCCAGTTTAATGCATGTCTAGGCCTAGTATTCAGACACAGGCACTAAAATACTTTCCATTGACTACCACGTTAACCCATATTGCAGGAAGGAAAGAGATGTTGCTTTTACTTGAGCAGCTGGGCGCTCCACCATCATCAGACTCTGAAGCAGCTGTTGCTAAGAGTGGTCCAGCCCAGCTGGTCCCAAAGCACTCAGACCACTCCTCGGAGGCTGGCTGCCCAGTGCCGGTGCCAGCCTGCAAGCAAGCAAAAAGCGGTTCATCTCCACTTGGGCTGCTGGAGGACAAGGTAATGCCAGCTCCTTCCCACAGCAAGAGGACTTGTCTCCCAGGCCTGGAGTGTGTGGGATGGGAATGCAACAGCATGGGTTAAAAAAAACCCTCCCTTTTGGGCCTATTCCAAGAAGACTCCCTACACGTGGCAGCTCATGGCAGGAATTATTACAGTGAAAGGACCGCTGTCTTTGCAGGGGTTCTTTTTAATAGAATAATGTAATTTCCAATGTCCACAACTGCCTGGAATGCAGTTATCCTTGGAGCTTTTTCTGTAAGAATGCACAATTTCTATGAGGATTTATGTAGTACACTCAGCAATAGTAAGGAAATGGCATTGCTTTGATCTTTTTTTTTTTTTTTACAGTAGGTGATAATATGGAAGACTGTATATTCTACATTCAGAGAGGCAGTCACTTTTCTTGTGTTTATTTTCACATTATATCTTCTTCAATTTTAGTAGATGACCAAAATTGTTGTTTTTCCCTTTGTTGTACGATCAATTGACCAATGTAAAATCATGGAAATGCCTTTTCAGAGAACAAAAGGTAGCCTGTTTCCCACTGATAAAAAAGCTGTTTTAGCACCTGTAAATCTGTTTTGCATTTAATGGAAAACTTTATTCCATGCTGATAACAGGATCAGAAAATGGGCTCTGACAGCATGTTGCAATTTTACAGTATCCAGGGGTAAAACTTGAGCTAATTATGAGCACATGGCTTTCAAAAGTCATACTTTTATATTTAACTCCATAAATCTTGCTAAGTGAAATCCAAACCTATGTCTACAGCATTTGCTAATCATTAGGTTATTAATTGTTTTTTCTTCTTGATTCATACAAGCTGGGAGTGTTTGGAGTTTTGTTTTTAAAGTAATGGCTGCAAAAAAATAGGAAGTACTTTCTTTCCCCCCTGTAACTTCACAGGAGGTGTTTCTGCTGAACTGCTAAAGCTAAAAAACCTGATGGCCTCCTAAACAAAGGCCTCTCTAGAAGAGTTTTTCAGCACTGCAATTTAAATGGTGTCTAGTTTCAGCCCAGAATACCAAGGTCATAATTTTAGGCCATAGATGGCTCTCCCAGATGTCTTTGGTCAACTTAATCACAGTTTGCCTGAAGGTTGTGCTTTCAGGTAATCCATCAAGATATAATTGTAAATCAAAACCTTCTTCCAACTCAATAAGTAGCATATTTTTAGTTTGTGTTAAGACTGACACTGGACAGGAACTTACGCTGGCTTATAATATTAAGCAATATTAATGGTTACTCTCATATGTCACAAATACTATTAGAAATGTTTTGGTAATTATTATCAAAAAGTTTCTTTTGGATATTTTAAACCATAATTTAGGTAGGAGCCACTACATGGTCTTTTAAAGCTTTAGTGAGCATTAATACTTTTTTAAGCTAGTCTCTGCTTTACTTCACTCTAGACAGAGACATCATATCTTGGCCTGATATTTTCATCAGAGTGGACCTCAGATGAAATGTTTTGATTAACTGAGCATGTAAGAATTTTGGTTGTGTATAAGAGGCCAGATCCTGAAGTGGGTTGTAAATATGTCTCTGAATGGGATGGAGGACTTGTCAGCATCCACAAGCAGTCTGCCACCTTTGTTCTTATTCAAGGAGGGTTGCAAGGCAAAGGGGGAAGGGAAAACTGGTGTCACATGGTAAAACCAAGAAATCATGAGATGCCCTTCCAGCAGATTATGTGAAAGTCTGCACTCTCACCCTTATTTATTCCTACTTTGAGGATCTGTTGTAACTTTGGTCTTCCAATAAAAGCAGATGTGATTTTTGGCCTGAAAAGTAAAAATCACTTTGTGTGCACCTAAAGTTAGCCAGCATGAGAATTAAAAGCACCATATATTCAATACAGGAACCTAATGACTCTCCATTGTTTAAGTCAAGAGCAAGAAACACTGTCTCTGCTTGAAACACCATTTTAAGTAGATGGACAGCAATTGCAGAAACTGGAATTTGGCTAGGATGCTAAAAGCAGCAGGATTGTGACCTATTCTGTGAAGGCCATAATGCCCAGCAATGCTGTGGCCTTGTTTTTGTGCCCTGTTCGAAAAGGGAACAGCAGTCTGTGGTGTGACCCATTGCCAGTTTCGGTAGAATATCAAGTCAGTGTGCTTAATAGATGGTGTTAATCTTTATGTACATGGATACCTACACTAAGCACCTTTAACAAATTAATGTAACAAGCTCAGGGAGAGCTGCAGCTCCAAGACTTGAAATTCACTTTGAACTATATTTACAGTATGTACTGTCAACAGTTTCCCTGCCAAAGCCATAAACCATCTCTGCGGGGTAGACTAAATACACTTCTCTACCGAGGGCATGAGTCTCCCCTTTGGATTTCTCAGCAGTAATACCAAGGGACGGAGGCTTAGCTGGTGTAACTCAGCACAGCTCCAGGGCAGACAAGGAAGCACCCGATTCCTATTAGCTGGGCCCCAGGAGAAAGACCAGAGCTAAGGGTAGAAGATGAAAGGTAAACCCTGTGAAAACATTTTCTGAAACCTATTGTGAATTAGATTTAACAACACTGTAGCATCCAAGCTCACATCGAATGCAAAAATCTTGTTGCTGGAGTTTAAGCTGACAATTTAAAAACCCAACAAGATTCAGAAATAAAAACTTCTGATAAATTAACTTACTCATTTATGGGCTAATTAATTGCAATGTTGGTTTAATCTCCAAATTCCATCATGTGCCACAGGAGTGCTGAGCCTTTATATATTGGGGCAGTGCAAAACACATTCCATATCCAAGAAGATCTTGCCAAAATCCCTTGAAATGCTTTCCTTCCCCCCCGCCTTCTAATCCTTGTTTTGCTCTTGGTGATCATGGTAACAGTAACAGCTGTCGAACGTGGCTTCAGGCTGTCTGACTCCCTTGGGAGAATTTATGTGTTTTTCTACTTCCTTTCCTTATTAGGCGACAGGAATCCGCGACACCTATTAGAGTAAGTATGCATAAAGGGTAATGACTGTGCGATTTATTAGTGGTCTGTTCTCCTTCAAGCAAGCCATCAACTATAAGCACACAGTTTGTGCCAGGGATCATGATTGAACACGATTTTGCCGTGCAGCAGGTGGGCAGCAACAGAGCTTCACCACAGGGCGACGTGTGGCTGGGGAGGTCAAGTGCCGGTCTGCTTAAATAAAACCTCTTGATTGAATATCAGTGAAGAGAAGACAGGATGGATGGTGTTGTCATATGTTTATCTTGAAGCCTCAAGTGAGAAAGGCAAGTATCAGAGAGTCAGGTCCCGTAATTTTGTGCTAAAGTAGTTAAATTGAGCACTTCTCAGAAGGTGGTGTGCCTGCAGAAGACTGTTCATGCAAATAAAGTAATGGGAGCTCAATGTGTTCTCATAGACAGTATAGTAATCCTCAGGTGTTTCAATCATATTCACTCTTATTTAACAAAACATTTTCAAAAAATCAAAAGTAAGACTTTTGGTCTGGAAGCCAATCACAGTTGACAATGACCAGCATTTTAAGAGTGCAGAATTCAGTAGATTACACCTTGTTTCTTGAAAATGAGGAACCTTGATTTATATTCCGTATGCTGGAGTACCTGAATGAAAGGGGTTTCCTATGCCCAAGTTTGGGAACACTCATATTTTCATACTAGTCCTATCTCTAGTGTCACTTCTGGCCACTGAAGAAGGTGATAATCCTGAATTTATTTAATATTTAAACATCACGTGGCCTGGGTATTTGTAAGTATACTACAGTCCCTTGCACAAAAAGATAAGTTTACAGGATAATGCTTTGGTTTTGTCATCTAACAGAAACATATGAGGAGGAAATAAAAACTAGAGATCTACATCCACACCTCCGAGAACTGGACCATATTTTATCAGGTTAGAATAGTCTAGCAGCAATTCTGTGCTAACTAATAATATGATATTTTAATATTACATGTGTATTTAATTATTAGTCTTGTTAGTAGGCAGCTGGGAAAACTGGCAGCAAGTGGCAAAATCTCAAGCTAAGCATATATTTTTGTTCATTACATCATCTAGCTGATTTTGTTTCATGCAGCCCAGGTATAGGCAGAATTAGAACAATAATGACAAAAATACCTGAAAATTCAGATTTATTAAACTTCTGGTTTTTTAGGAATAGCCCTTTGGAAAGGGGTGGTGAAATTATCTTAATGTGATGAAATTATATTAATGTAAAACATAAAAAAAATTAGAGTTAAAAAACCCTGTTGAATTAAGACAGAGACTGGCAATTGGGAAGGAAAGAGGGTCATAGGAAAGCAAGTGCTGATGAAAACCAAGCCTGTATAGAACAGGATTTTGCCAATTTTTGGAGATTGCTTATACAAGTACAACAATCATCAGCAGCAACACGATAGCTCTTTGTTCAGGCATTTTCACTGATTAAATCTTGATCTTGGAGCTAACACCTAAACCTTCAGGCAGCAGGTATTATGTAAGTGTTTGATCTGTCTAATTAAGAATTTGGATGTCTCAACGTAGATAAAGCAGTCAAGTGCCATAGAGATGAATAAATACGCAGGCAATGCAGTAACAAGAACAAGACTTGTTCCTGGTAATTGAATGAAAGGACAGGATGCAGCCCCACCAGGGCTGCATCCATAGGATGACTGTATTGCATCCCAGCAGGGCATGGATACCTGCATTTTTAGGAGCAGTAATCTTACAGTGCACTGACTCTGCATTGCCTTGTCACCACCCCTGGTATGTCCATGCACAGTGTCACTTTGGGACAGGCTTTGTACTGTGGGATATGTGGGTCCGGACACCATGGCGCCTACATCAGGGAAAACCTGTGCATGCCCTCTCCTTACCCTCACTCCTGCTACATCAGCTGATGTTCTGCCATAAGGCCATGTGGGTTGCTTATTTGGTGTTGCCAGAATATCCCATTCTCTTACACACCACCTCAGAGATCACACTGTGTGTGTTTTCTTTGCACTATAGCTATTACAGTTAAGTGTGGTAAGTATCAAAATGCCTCTTCACTCTTGACAGGGTGTATAACAGAGGAAAGAGAAAAAGGTCCGTCAGTGATCTTGAGGCTTTCACCAGTGAAAATGAGGGCAAGGTGCAACCCTTTTTCTCTCTGTTAGAGGGTGTTTTTCTTTCTCTGACTTTCCTGTTTGGAGGTACATATTGCTTCAGTCAATCGGACAACACTACAGTCACCTTCAATCTCTTTGTAAGTATCCTACACCAATCCAGCCAGCACTGTAAACCACATTTCTTGAGCAACTACTTCTCACCCAGTTAATCCAGGCACATCAGCAGCAGCTCCGTCAGGTCCAAAGATGGATAAATGGTAATGAATGACAATAAAACTCATGCATCTATTAAAAATATCCAAACCAAAACAAATATTAAAAATATTCAACCAAACCCACAAAATCTAGATAATGCCTGTCTTAGCCATGGCTGAAGGCCCATGGGGCACAACCCCTTCCCTGTCAGGGACATCTGGGCGTAGTTGATGCTGTTTTGTGCATTTCTTTCTGCTGAGTGCCAGAGGCGCTGAGCTCTGGCAGACATACAGCCATAGGGACCAAGGCATGAAATCTCAGTCTTTCTCACCACTAGACTATCAAGACAGTGACAATTTTTGATCTCTTCTGTCTTTGGATCTGAAGTTGTGATATGTAGTTGTAAAGATTTGTATCCCATTACCAGATTGCTAAGTCATTCAGAACATCAAGTGAGCTCTCATCTTACCAAGTAAGACCGTCTTTAAAAATGCATTTGGTATCTGTCTTCTAACAAATTCTGTATACACACAATATATGCAACAGTAAAATATGTGTTTATATAAAATATTACATTTTGCATTGATATTTATATTCAAGCAAGCACAATTTTAAATATAAAGACTACACGTGTAATGTATGTGTACAGTACATTGACAAGATTTATGTAAATACTATACTACTACGATAAATGTACAGATGTTCTCAGTGTACATAAGACATTCTAAGATTAGCAGTTAACATATCATTGCTGTTGGGCCTGGCTGGTAAAAGGTATGAGCATGTGTGTTAATAACCTTCTACAGTCCCAGTCTGTGACAACAGAATTATCAGAAAAGAACGGAGTAAAGCAACTTTCCACTCAAACTGAAAAAAATCTAAGTATTGGTGTAGCACCACACACTGAGTTCAAACATGTCTAGGATTCAGTTTTGCCATCAGATGAACGTGTATTTCTTACATTTAACTTTTCTCTGGTAATTCTGCCCTTTTCAAAGAACATCCAAAATCATCTGGGTTGCCCTCCCTTCCCAATCTCACCAGCATGTATGCATGAGCAGGATGCTTTTGCAGGATGTAAGTAGAAAACATGGTGACCTGGTTAGCAAGCCTTCTGTGAGCATAGAGTAAAATTAAGATAAGAATTAACTGCCATGTAGGAAATTTTGTCTGCCTGTCTTGAGAGTTTTAAAATCCCAACCAACCTGTTCAGCTAACCTTCTCAGACATATTGGATTGGTCTTTATATTTCAGCTCTGTTCCTGTCCAGTTTCGTTCAAACAATCACTTTAATGGATTTTATTATACACATGTAAAAGCAAAACATTCCTGGTTCAAATACTCCCCACAGACTGTACATTCCTAGGAGACACTGCAGTCCCTCTGTAGCCCAGGCATCAAAGGATGGACCTCTGTGTCTCTAAATCCCTTTGCCTATTTATATAATCTGCCTTCTGAATATCTGCACACTAGGAGAGTCTTCTGGGAGTTCTTTTCCCTTGGGCTTTTTTTCAGTGTGGAAAGCCACAATTCCACTGTCTATAAATGCAAATGTGTAAATGCAAACATTCCAGTGGTCAAAAATGGCCCAAACCACAGAGAAGTTGTGACCCCTATCATGAACTCAAGAGATGCTGTGTGCTTCTGGCAGATGATCTCTGTTTTCTCCATGTGAGTAAATACAATTACAATATTTACATCCTCTAAACTTTTTCTTTTTCTTTTTTAATTTGAACAATTACTTCTTCCTATAATTAATATCCCTGTGGTCATTTGGCAGCTCTCACATTAGCCAGAGAGATGTTTGTGCACTACCTCAAGTATTAACAAGACAGAACAGCAAGACAAAGCACTCTATGATTTAAAAGGGTACCTAATTTTCTTGTTTCAGGTTTCCCTTTTCTTTGTAGTGAAAATGCAGGTATTGAAAGCAAACTGATATCCTTGTTATTAGCCTTTTGACATCATTCTTAACACTAACTTTGATAAAATTGGCAGGTGATGATTGAGAAAGCTAGCTTCCACCATGAGCAGCCTTGGCACTGCCTTCTGCCTTTCAGTGACAGCATATGCGGGATAGAGAGGATCAAAAGCCAGAGAAGTCAAATATGTAAACAGTTCAGGTGGCAACTGGCTTCATTAGGTGGCAGAATATTTTAAGAGAATTGATAATATTTAATTAAGCAGACATGGCCTTATTTCATCAGGCAGACATGATTAATGTTGAAGTCTTTTTATAGCATACATTTAATTTAGACACTCTCCTCCAGTGATTGAAGTCATGTAGGGTCTGGTTCTCATTTATGCCTAGTCTCTATCAGAATACTAACTTTCTGGCCATAAACAGCCAGTAGGCTTGCTGCAGGCATCAGAGGGCATGTGATTCTTTCGGAGGGATTTGAAATCTGTAAATAAAACAGCATTAAAGAGTCTGTACATTTACTCTGCAACAAAGAATGAAGGAAGAGAAAAATGCTGTCCCTTTATTGCCTTTTAAGAAGGAAGAGAAAAATATGCAACCCAGTGCACCACACAAGACATCTCTAACAAAACATATTTGATATTCAGAGCTTAAGAAATATTTTCTCCTCCAAGTGACAATGACAGCTAAGCAATTCTTCAGAGCACTTCAGGCTATTGTTTTAAAAATAGAAAGGGTGTTTCAGTTCTTCTGAACATAATAGTTTGCCTTTTTTAACAAAAATGTAAACTCTTCTCACGCAGACTTCTATTTAATATAATTTTTGGCCAACAGACATTGTCGTGGATGCTGTTGCAGTGTCCATTCCTACACTGAAATATTAAAAAAAAAAAAGTTTAGGACACCTAAATACTTTTCTGCAATTGTAAGTTTTAAACTAGCCTTCGCTTTAAAAAAATAAAGCTTCTAATATAATTAGTAATTCCAACTTTTAGAAAATATTTGGCAGCTGCTCGTGAAAAGCCACTTTTTCCAAAGTTTTTTCTCCTAAATACTTTAATACTCACAGGACTCAGTCTAATTACTTTCAGTATTCACACATTAGAATGGAATGATTCTGAAGAAGCTGTCTATTGCCTTGGGTAAAGAATATAACATTAAAACCCTTAAGCAGTGTCTGTCACATTTAACCCTTGCATAAATTACCTCTAAGTGATATTCTTAGTGTTTTAAATTCTTATGAAACAGATCCTGAAAAAAATCAAAGCACTGACTAACATTATATCTGTATGATAGACAATTAGAAATTTCATTTGGGAAAAATAAGATCGCCTTTCAGTTCAGTCCTGCACTATAAGGCCCTGAATTGGTTTGATCTCCCTGGATTTCCCCTCTTTGTTGCCCAGCCCTGCACTGGATTATAGAAGAGAATTTGGGGAAACCCAAGGGAAGGACGAGAGCTCTGAGAAAAGGAAATTAGGATGCTTTTGGTGTCGTGCTGAAAAGCATCTGCATTTAACCTTAAAAACATTAGCAATGCATCTGTTTTTACTGAAGATTAACAGTAAGACTTATGGGCTGCACAGACTCTAGTGTGGGCTGATAAGCCTCAGAACAATCTTCTTGCTTTTTCTCCTAGAGCCTGAGGAGACATTTCTCCAGCATTATTCCTGTGGAGCTGAGATAAGCTGGAATGCCAGAGCAAGTCTGGTGTATTTATCAGTCAGTGAAAACTTTGTCTCAAATGAAATGCTAGATCCGAAGCACATCAATCACTTTTTTAATTTCCAAGAGATAAGCCAGGCAATGTTTATTAAGACTGGTTAGTGCACCACTGAAATATAGACATACTGTTCATAATCACCAGCTGTGCTATGTGTCATGTTATGAATAGACTACTTTTATAATGATGTTCTAGGGTTGTGCTCTACCTATATATTGTTTCTGAAGCTGAAGACAGCTCAGAATGCAGCAAATGCAGTAAAGGCATGCATTTATCACTGTTTATCGTCTAAATGATCAGCTCTGTTAGTGTTCCAAAGTCCTGAGTGCATGAGCCTTGTGGGGGCCTTTCTTTTCCTTTGCCTCCTCTAGCTCTGGGAAGATAGAAGATTTATTGTGATCCTATGTGGCAAGTTCATTGCTGGTTGGTACCATGGTTCATACTTGCTTGAGCATGGCTCAGGGATGAGATTTATATCCTCTGAGCAGCCACACCCTCCAGGGCTGGGGTCTCCTGAGCACCTCAGACTTTCAGTCTCGTTTCATCAACCCAGCTCCAAAGTGGTGGGGCACGGAATTGGCCTTTCCATGATTTTTGAATCCTCCAGTGAAATCTCCCAATAGGGTTTAAATTCTCACTTTGATCATGAAAAATGGCCCAAATGATCCAGCTAGAAAGATTTCATTTCCTTTGATAATCGACAGATCAACTCTGGTTTGAGCGGTTGTCTATAAGGCAATGCAGCTGCCACATGATGTTTGCCAGAAAGCGTAGTACTGGTAGAAAGCATCCACTGGAAGACACCCATACATAAAAAGTGCAACTTCTTCTGCTCTCTTTGCCTTTCTGTATATTTTTACCTGTCGATCCATTATATTAGTTTAGCATCTGAGTTATTTATTGACCCTTCAAGTGCCAAAGTATTCAATGACTCAATAAATCCAGTTACCCAAAGGATTTCTTCCCAGCAGATTTCAGATTTTTTGTGCAGTCTTTATTTCTTTGTCCACTGGCAGACACAGAGTAAGTTACACAGAGAGCAGGTTTTCATATATGAAACCTGCAATGAGGGGCTTGCACAGCTCTGAGATAATCTTTTCAAGTAGTAATAATTTAAAAGAAAGATAACGCCCCTCTTGTCTGTCTATGGACTAAAGGGGCTTCCCTTCCCATAACAGAGAGGGAAGGGGAGAGACCAGGGCTCCATTCATTGCGCACAATGGGACTCTTCTTACAGTCCTTCTCAGGGCAGTTCAAAAGTCAGCTATTACCCAGAGCAAATAAAGGGCTAAAGATGGGAAATGGAGAACCTGAAGGGTCATGAATAAAATCTGTCCCTGTTAGCAAGCCAGCCTCATCAGGCTCTCATCAGTGAGGAACCAGCTGTGCTGCCAGGGCCTGAAATATTTAAATCCTGGTGACAGACAAGATATAAGCTGTGTGAGTCTGTATTTCAGGTTGCTGTCAAATGTAACAATGTTTGGTTTTGTGAGAGGAATGAGCTGCGAGAGTGGAAGAAGATGAGAGGCAGCAATGGAGTTATTAATTTTTGCACTTTGTTTGGCCTTCCATCTCCTTTCTTAGAAGGTCCTAATTTAGACACAGACAAGAGGATTCTGCTCCCAACCTTGATCCAGCTGAACTGTACGCCTCAAAGATGCCTTCCAGCTGAGGAAAATCCAACTCTGTGCCAAGCAAGGGACCACAATATGATCGCTAGAGCAAGGTCACTT
>WEKY01035431.1:18555-37284 GCA_013390045.1 Picathartes gymnocephalus
AAAGAAAAAAAGACATGGCAAAATCCAAACATCATTTAATTAATGTTAAATCTAGATGTGCTCAGCTCTGCTCTCCAGTAGAAACTGAAACTATTCTTGTTCCTTTTTCTTTCACAGAGCCAGTCCCCATCTTTCAAATCTCACCTTCTTGGCACTGTCTTCAGATGTCACCAAGAAGATTTGGTGGGGCTTTTTTTAAAAAACAGAGTTGTTGTAGCAAAGGACTGCCTGTTGTCTGTAAGAGATAATGCATTTTCTTTCACTTGAAAGGAAGACTGTGGGAAAGGTAGCTCAGGAAGCAGGTACTTTTTTTACCCTAAGTAACAAGAATTATTTCCAGTATTTGAATCTAAAATAACATTTCTTTGGATCACAGAACTCAAAAGAAATTAATCACTTCTATGCTTATTTTAAAAAAGTGGTACCTGAAACTGTACTTAGAGCTGTAGGTGGGAAACCAATCTGAGTTTGCATGGACAAACTTTCAATAATTTTGCAAAGGCAGCTCAAGGCATTCTTCATGGCCTGTTAAGAAACATATTTTAAAATCTGATCATTATTCTCTTGTTCTTACCATGCAATCTGGATATAACTGTATTATTACCAACTCGTACCTTTGAACTGTGATAATAATTAACCACACAGGGCTAGTAAGTAGATGCAGGGGAAAAGAAATTTATTACTTTTTGAATTGTGCTATATTTTGCAAAATCAATCCATTTTTATTTCCATATTGGAAAGGAAGGAACCCCAAAAGAAAGTAAAATATAGGTCAGGAACACACTTTTGACAGTTGAAGAAAATATTTTCTTTCAGTTAAAAGCATCTCTTCAGTATGAAGCCACAGAGTGAGCCCCTCTCTGTTGCTTTTGGGAAAGGAAAACCATAATTATGCTACAAATTATTATTATGGTAGAGCATGTGCTGTAGTCCATGTCCAGGATTTACAGATATTGAGTAGTCCATGCTGAAGTTTTTGCAGCTATAAATCTAGATGCCCCTGGAGTGAATTAAATTTACTGCACACTTACAGCAGTCAGAGTTGCTTAGGCCCATGGAAAACACTGTGTCGTTGTGCTAGACACCTTACAAAGACAGAAGAGGAGGAAGTGTCTGCTTCTTGCAGATTAAAACCAAACAAGAAAAGAAAACGGAGCAGTAAGGAGTGAAGGAGGAGTATATGTACAATAACATTAAGGGAATGACAGAAAGGGAGTACAAGAAACAGCCATGCTGACTGGGGAAGAAAGTGTCCTTGGGGTTACAAGAAAGTCCACACAAGTTTTCCCAAACAGCAAACAGTGACAGAGCAGTAGTGGCTTGGGGTGAAGTAGCACTTCTTAAAGGTGAAAAATGCCTTTGTATCCTGGGACTGGAGGAAGTTAGAGAGGAGTGGAACAAGGTGGATCCTAATTTCTTCTGTCTTGGCTAAATTCTTCTGGGAAGTAGACAGAGCAAGACTGGCATATCCATCTCATGCAGGCAAACTTTTTGGATGGACTTTTTGCAGGTGGAGAGGATAAGTTGAGCTTTTCAAGATCTGACAGAGTTGCCTGAAAATAATGGCCAGAGGAGTATCTGTTTGGGTTTTTTTACTCTAACATTTTGTGTCCCTTTCTAGCTGTGTTACAAAATGACTGTAGAAATACCACACATAAAACGTTTAGTGACCAAGCCACAGTATGCTTCTTGCTGATGTATTGGCTTCAGCACAAAGAAGTTTTGTCAGTGATATAGATCTCAGCTCCCAAGTGTAGTAGCTCAGACATCACTGTGGTGGCTTAAAACCAAATACACTATCCAAAACCACCATGGTCAAAATGGCTTGTGTTGGCTGAAGTGCGACCAAGCAAGCACTGAATGGCCACACGGTCCTCTTCCAATGCAAGAACAGCACTGTGGCAGACCCAGGAGAAAAGGCAATGCAAAAGCAGAGGGTAGAAGCGACAGTGAGGTGCTGCAGCTGGAGGGCAGGGGCCTGACAGCAACCAGAAGACAAAGGCAGCTGAGTGGCAGAAAGTCACCACAGAGTTAAATTAATTTTATCTCAGATTGTATAAGAATTAGCCTGAGCGAACAGCTACATAAAAATCAGTGTTCACAGCTTTCATATGGACACTTAAAATATAAGCCTAATACACAACTTCTTCCATTGCATTTCAATAATTTCCTTGGTTTTTGTATCCACGCCTAGGAGCTGATTTTCTCCCTGTCCCATTGAATATGTAAATAATATTAGCCCAAAAGACTGTGACTGCTGGTCCTTTCCAGACTTTGTAGCCTGGTGTTCACATTAACAGAAATTTCTGGAGGGGCGTAAGATACTTACATTCAAAATACATCACCAAGTCTTGTACTGAAGATTCTTAATCAGTGGGGAGGAAATATGCCAATTGACAGGACTCATTTACCCAGGCTTTGAGCTCCTCCTCTAGTCAGACTTCATCCACGGAGAGGCAGGTGGGATCAAACTTGAGAGAACAGCCCAAGCCCAGCAGCTGGCCTTGGTCATCTATGACATGGCCTTTCTCAAGGAAATAGCTAGGTACAAAGAAGAGATGGCTGGAAACAAAACAATTTTTTTGGTGAGACCAGCCTGCTGAGGCACCACCATGAAAAATTCTTGTGATGCAGATATGGATCTACCTGCATGGGAGAGTTTGGCATGTAGTCATGGCCAACTGGGTCCACAGACAGATATCCTGAGGAAAGGAGGCTCCTGAAATGTCAAAGAGTACAGGAAGCCCACATGTAAAAACAATATAGTGCACTACTGCTAATAAAAATGACCACTGTGTGTAAAATAAAGCCTAAAATAGCCTCAACTTCTTTTTCCTAGGGGCAGTTGCTTGTCACTCAGCATCATAATTAACATCAGAACATTCCCAAGTGTCTCCTCCCCACAGGGTTAGTTTGGGAAACATCAGACTACCTAAGTTTAACCAGCTTTCTAGGTAAGATATTTGGCAGTCATATGAAACATACTTGGACAGTTTGGGGCAAATACGAGAACTCACACCTCTTCACAGAATATTTTGCTTAGTGTGCCCTCCAGTTTCTCAATCTAGCAGAACTTAGGCTACCTACAAGGGATAACAGGGACAGCAGATTCTGTGGAATACGGAGCTGGAAGTGTTCTGCACACTTTAGAGAGCAGCTGTTTTCTTTTTACTTTAAAGAACTGTCTCTGTAATTATTATTGTTGTGTGCTAGGTTTATTTCCTCAAGCAAAACAGGACTGAATGAAATGCTTTTAAGTTTAAATCGGTTTATCGCTTTAGATAGATAAAAGGATTATTCTCATGAGTAAATACTGTGGGCATGATTTTCAAGATTACCACTGAGCAAGCCATACTTCATCACAGCATATGTTGAGTGTCATGCATGTGCTAAATTGGAAAAACTGAAGTCTATAGTTTCAGGCTTCACTTAACTGGAGCCTGGCTGAATCAGGGTAGGAGAAAAATACCTCTTGCCTAGATAACAAATCCTCTATCTTATTTAAAAAAATGCCAATGACAGCAACTTTTTATTAAATTCATATGGTAATATTCCCCAGGGTCTCCATGAGATACAGATAAAGAAGAGTATGCACTTCTGCCTATTAGTCATCTTTAAAAATTAGCAGATGCTTCTTGGTTATGTATTTAATAAGTGTATTTTGTTTTACTTCCTGCTATGAATAAAACTCTGCTAAGCCCTATCTGTTCATTGCATGTTAAGGCAGGGTATGTATATGTCTACCTATGTGTATGTATTAATGGACAAATTTCTAAGCCTATTTTATTTAAAAATAAGAATTGTACAGTTTATCAGTTTATACTTCTGACATCATGTATCATTGTCTCTTGTTCTTCTCTGTTTCTTTCATTAACCTTTTTTCCTTTTTCATCCTCACTCTTACTGTCTCCATGCATCTCTATTACATATGCTCTCTTCCAATGTAAGTTTTCTGCTTTTTTTTTCTTTTTGCAACATTCGGTGCTGCATTATACAAGATTATATGTGTTTCTCTGTTCCTGTAGTTTTTGTTTAGGAACCTCATAAATATATTAAATCTTTTCCTCCTTGTCCTTGCAAAATACCACGTGGATCGTACAAACACTTGGTCCCACTCCTGCTGTTCAGCCACATGGGTCTCTTTTCTGCTGTGACTGGTCACTGAGGTCAAATAAAGCTATGGAAACCACAAGCAGCTTCAGTCACAATCATTGCTCAGGTATTGGCACAGGTGGTTGAATCAGACTACTCTGGAGGAGAACAGCATCCCAGTCTTGAGCAGTACAGGAGGGAAGGCAAGGCAATGGAAGGGGGTACAAGACGACACCCTTCAATGGCCAAATGTAGCTCTGGCTGACTATTTTGAGCTAAAGAGTCCCATGTATTAGTCAGTGCAACAGCAGCTAAAGCAGTGCACTCAAGGTGGCACACAATTGCTAAACATCTTAAGGGAAAATAAAAATGCTGTAATTCCAGAGTTTCAACAATAAAGTTTCCATGTCCTGAAAAGATCTGAGCCCAGGAACAGGCTCCCCAGGAAAGTGGTCTCAGCACCAAGCCTAACTTGAGTTCAAGCAGTGTTTGAACAATACTCTTGGGCATAAGGTGGGATTCTTGGAAATATCCGCTGCCAAGACAGGAGTTGGACTCAATGATCCTGATAGGTCCCTCCCAACTCAGCATATTCTATCATTCTATGACTTTCCAACTTTCTCAAATAAGAAAAAGATTTATAATGTAGAATTCTGATGTCTTGGACAGACACTGAGTGGAATATCTGGGTAAGTGTTACGGAAAATAAGTGCTCTGAGTCTTTAGATGAGGAGTTGGAAGTTGAAAAAAGTTCTGTCCTTAAATATAATTCACATTTTTCTTCACCCAAACCAAAAGCCTTACATATTAACTGTGCTACCCCATAGTTTGAATTTTGTCCCTTCATGAAAACTACACCTGAGCATATAATGTAATTTCTTTCCAATTCTTTAATGCCCAGATAATATTTCTTGGGTATTTTTCAGCAGTCTTAACCTCAGCTCAAACTGAAGAGACACCTCAGTTCAAGGACTCGTTCTTTCTGTCTTTAGAAAGAAGAACACAGAAGTATATGTAATTGTATACAAATCTCACTTTATTCTCCTTTAGGATCTCAGTTTCAACATGCACTTCTGAGTCCCTCTCACTCAGTTTTGCCCTTGTTTCAGAAAAGTTTTCCTACTAAAGTGCACAGTTTCCTTCTTTGGGAAAGAAAGCCTCTTCTGGTATTTCAGTCACTGGTAGGAAGCCTGTGGTACTCAGGCTCGTGGGCTGTATGATCAGGTACTATAACACTTCAGTCTGTAGCTAATAAATAATTTGAAAGTGACAAAAGGGAAGGAAAAAAAGAAAAAAATAACATTCATCATTTAAGAAATTTGCTTTAGGAGAGATTTCATAGGTAGCATTTGCCGTTGAAATTCTAGCACCAACTTTTAAACCAAATAATCACAGAACCACAGAATCACAGAATGACAGAACTAGCTGAATAGGAAGGGACCCACAAGGATTATCAATGTGCAGCTCCTGGCTCTGTGCAGGACCAGCCCAAGGATCACACCCTGTGCCTGAAAGCATTGTCCACATTCTCTTGAACTCTCACAAGGCTGGTGTTCCCCATTTCCCTGGGGAGCTGTTCCAGTACCCAACCCCCCTCTGGGGAAAGAACTTTTTTCTAATATCCAACCTAAACGTCCACTGACACAGCTTCAGGCCATTCCCTCAGGTACTGTCACTGGTCACCAGAGAGAAGAGATCAGTGCCTGCCCCTCCTCTTCTCATGAGGAAGTTGTAACTGCAATGAAATCTGTCCTCAGTCTCCTCCAGGCTCAACAGACCAAGTGATCTCACTCGCTCCTTGCACAATTTCCCTCAAGGCCCCTTATCATAGTCATTCCCGTCCTTTGGACACTCTCTAATAGTTTAATATCTTTCTCATACTCTGGCACCCAAACCAGCCCCCAGCACTGGAGGTGAGGCCACCCCAGCTCAGAGCAGAGCGGGACAATCCCCTCCCTTGCCTGGCTGGCGATGCTGTGCCTGATGCCCCCCAGGACAGGGCTGGCCCTCCTGGCTGCCAGGGCACTGCTGGCTCATGTTCAACTTGTCACTGACCAGGACCCCCAGGTCCCTTTCCATGGCACTGCTCTCCAGCGTCTCATTCCCCAGTCTGTCCGTACATCCAGGGTTTCCCCATCCCAGGTGCAGAATCCGGCACTTTCCCCTGCTGCACTTCACATGGTTGGTGATTGCCCAGACCCTGATTTGTTGAGGTCTCTCTGCAGGGCCTCCCTGCCCTCTGGAGAGTCAACAGCTCCTCCCAGTTTTGTATCATCTGTGAACTTGCTCAGTGTCCCTTCCAGGCCTGTGTCAGGTCATTTATGAAGATGTTGAAGAGCACAGAGCCAAGGATGGAGCCCTGTGGAACCCCACCAGTGACAGGTCCCCAGTCTGGTGTCACCCCATTCACTGTAACCCTTTGTGCCTGAGCCATGAGCCAGTTGCTCACCCACCACATGATGCCTTTATTCAGGTGTTTTTCAGTACCCCCAGAATTATCTTCTCCATCATTTTACCAGGCACTGAAGTGAGACTGACAGGCCTGTAGTTTCCAGGGACCTGTTTCTTTCCTATCTCTAAAACTGGGACAACATTTGCCAGCTTCCAGTCATCTGGGATCCCTCTGGATTCCCAAGACCACCCAAAAATCATTAAGAGAGGTTTTGTCATGACATAAGCCAGCCTCTTGAGCATTCTCTGATGAATCCTATCAGGGCCCATAGATTTGCAGGGATTCATCTGGAGCAGAGCAACCCTCACAAATTCGGAGTTGACTGGGAGTCGATCATTCTTGCAGTTATGGTCCTCCAGCTTGGGGCACTGAGTCCCCCGTGGTCTGTCATCTGTGTGGAAGACAGAGGAAAAGAACGCATTAAACACCTCTGCCTTACTTTTCTCCCTGCATTCCTTTGGAGGCTCAAGATATATTTAACCCACTCAACCTTTATTAAATGTTACTAAAACTCTTGTTGTAGGAAAAAACCGACAAATTTCACCACAAAATTGAAACCTCCAAAACCACATCAGCCTGGGGAAAGCTAAACAACCTTCTGGCTAAACCAAAAGGCTTCCGGAAAGAGGGAAGGTACTTTACTTTTTAGCCGGCAGCCATGGGAAGAGTTATTTTTTATCATTTTTCCAATGAAGGATTAATGAAAACAAGTAGTAAACCAAAAATTATTCTCCTTTCACCTTACAAGCAAATAGCCCAGTTGCTTCGATTTATGCTGAGAAAACATATGAACATTGGCCTGAAACTTTTAACAAGAAACAAAAATTCAACTTAAAACCTGAAGGCAGACATCGCTATCAGACATTCCTGCTTCCTGCCTCCAGCAGCTCCTGAAAACAAAGCAGATATTCATCCCCACTGGCAGCCACATTCCCTTGCTTCCCATTAGTGCATTCCCTGCTGCCCAGCACTGTACCTGGGCCCCCATCTGCTCTAGATGAGCCCCAGCCATGCCTGAGGAAGGATGTACCAGGCCCCTCAACAGCCTCAATGGAAACAACCCAAAATGCCCCAAAATGGTGCTTGGCCCTAAGGATCCCTTGTGGGTTTAGCAGGGACTCATAGGGAAAGGCTGGGTTCAGTGGAAGTTAGAAAAGGGTCATGGAGGAAACCAGCAGCAGGAAAACAGCTGAGCATGGCTGGGGAGGTGAAACAAGTTGGGAATTGGCTGGTATGTGGAAGATGTTGATCCCGTTTCTGTGTGTTCTGTGGGACTTAAGCCACTCATGTAACCTCCTCTATCCACTGTGGGATGAGCTTCCCTTCCTGTCAGATGCTGTATTCCCAGCTTTCCAGGGGCAGGGGTTGTATTTCTGCTGTGTGGTTCTGCCTGGTTACCTCCACAGTGCTCTCTTGCCACCCTCATCCATTCTTCTTCTATGTGTTTTGGCATTTCCTACAGCCCTGCGTACTGTGCTTTGACCTGTCCCTTCTTGCCTGTGTTTTGCATCCCAGCCCAACAAGGCTGGGGTTATGCTGGGAACCCCAGCATGGCACAGCACATTTTGGCATGCGGGCTTGTAATGGTCTCTGTTGCCTGGCACAGCGGATCTGACAGCTCAGATCAGGCCATGAATATGAGCCTGTCAAATATCACTGTCAAAATAAGCCTGCGTTACCACTGTGTTACTGCGTGTTACTATACTATTATTACTACTAATAATAACAATGCAATTTGCCTAAAATTTGCAATACCTGCAGAATGAAGATTTCATGGGACTCCTGGCCTTGAAAGGAAGGAAAACCAAAGAAGGGCTCAGCATTCAATCTGATTGCCTTGGGAAGGATTAGAAAGAGTTGGAGATGAACACACTGTAATGATCAGCATGATGTGCTGCAGCAGAGCAGACTTGGTGTCTCCAGGGAGCCCAGAACTTCTCAGTTTCCCCTGTTGTTCTGTGGCTTCCATTTGATGATATGCTGTGCAAGATGAATTTTGAGATCATTAGGACAAATTCCCACATCCTACTTTGCTTGAGAAGGACTAGATTTTCTTCCCAAGGTGCTGTGTTGATAGCGGTATCTGTCACTACCAGAACAGTACCATTCTGGATCTTTCGGCTGGAGGGCTATAGATCTTTCATTTCCCGTTGAAGTAAATACCACATTTTATCTTTTTTCTCAGTAATAAGCATTTATTGAGCTAAACCGGCTCCATTTTCACTAAACACAGACCTGAAAGGCATTGTTCAGATTTGTATTCTTTCACGAATGATTTTGGCCAAGTTCACATTTGAGAACAAGTTGAGACTGAAATTCAGGTTTCATGGAAGTGACTGTTGTCACAGATGTAATCTCAAAGTAGTTATTGTCTCAAAACTTCAGGTTCTTCCAAATCCCTCTTCCAAATCTGAAGTATTTAATCATCTGACCAAGGCATCAGATGGGGATTATTGCTCTGGAATTATTCTAAAGGCATGATATTGGAATTCAACGTTGAACACCTTTAGTGTCAAATAACCCTATTTTGGCATGATTATAAATCCCAGTTCCAGAGAGCAAAAACAACTCAGGGAAATGTCTGGAGTAATTCTTTTTAACGTGGGCAAGCAGCTGATTCTCCCTCCCTCTCCCATCTTCCAATTTCATTCTCATAAATGTTTCCATTCTAGCAGAATTTTTCCCAGAAAAAATCAACCTCATAGCAGACACTCAACATTTCAACTTGAATTGTTTGGCAAAGCGATAAGCAACTGAACGCAATATTTTTTAATGGAAAAAGGGTTGCACAGCTGTCTCTGTATCACTCATTATTTTAATGTTTGTCTAGCTGTGGTATTGCCAAGGCTTTTATTACTGGAGTATTTAGGACACTGGCTAAATGTCAATTACTTCTCCAGACTTACTGCAAAGATTTAGCAAAAAAAAACCCAAAAAATATTCCTTTCCCTCATGCTTGGTACATGCAGTTTTGGCATCCTAGGCAAGGCGCCTTGTTAAGGTGCAGGGGGTGGAAAAGGCCTTTGAGGAACTCAGCAACCCCCAAGAAGTTCACATGATCGACCTGAAATGGTTTTAATTTTTCTTCTAAGTGTAGAGGTATTTTCAGTTTTCTTCAACTTTTACACAGACTTTTTAAAAGAGTTGGATAATACTGTGTTTAATGGCGTTACAGTTACACATGCTAAGACTAGAATAATTGAGCCTCCTCCTTGTGCCTGTAATCTGGATTTCCTGGCTGTGTTCCTTCAGCTCATCCACTGGTGATGGAATGCGTTACTCACAAACTAATCAGTGCATCTGAATTTATACATCATTATTAATGTCTGTTTCATGCCAAAGTGCATTTGCTGTTTTTTGAAGCATGAACATGGGCAGTGTCTGGCCTAAGGGAAGGTTGACATGCATAATAGATATGTTAGCCAGAACAAAACTACTTTAATGATCAGTGGAAAAAATACTTGTAGGAGGAAAGCTTCACTGCCTGTCAGATGTAATTAGACAAGAAACACAAGAAAAGCACATATAGGTCTAGATTTTTGTAGGCTAGGACCACTCAAAGCTAGGCCAGTAGAGCTGGCCATCCACACCAGATCAAGAGAGATTAATTCAAATGGCACCTGGGGCAAGACAATTAGGATGAGGTGGTGGGAGATCAGTCCCAAGTGAGAAGACTGAGTCTGTGGCCTCACAAAAAAATAAACTGGAGTGACAAGGCATGAGGACGCTGAGTGGCAGATGGAAAAACTGCTGCATGTGACATTTAAAGAGTAGTAGAATGATGCCAATGAAGGGATTCATGGAGATAGTAAGTACGGCTATATCTAAGCCAGAAGTTAGGTGGAGGTTTCTCACCATGGTGGCACAAGGCTCCAGGACAATCTTCTGATGGAAAGCAAGGAAGGACAGCAGAAGGGCTGTGGGATGGAGCCTGTCCAGGTCACAAGGGAATAGATATGGTGTAGACTCCAGGGAGGAGGAGCCAGCATTGACGTAATCCCACCCTGCAGAAATGGATAAACTGTCAAACCATGTTCTCTCAAAGGACAAGGGTTATTGCACACAACATGTCACATTTATTCCACGCACTATATGGGACACAGGGGATGCATTCCTCCCAATGACAATTTCCTAGCTCTGTGCAAAAGATAAAACTCAGCAATTCATTTCTAAGTTCCAAGTAAGTTTCTAATCGTATTTTTCTCTCCAAGACCATTTTTCATGAATTCTGATTGTCATTGTCTCAGTCTTCATGAACCAAAGGTCTGGTGCCAGTTCGCTGAACTTGAGTGAAGTGAGCTAAGGTGATCCCTTGAAGAAGAATTTGGATGCCCTATCCACACCAGGCCTGTTCTGCCAACTGCTGCATAGTGAGACTCAGGAGTGAAATCAATAGCTTCTTATTTCCCTCTTACTTTTACTGCCTTTCTTGGAAGCATCTAACCTTTCACAGGACATTTGATTTCAGATGTTTCTTTCTTGCAAGATGTGAGAAAAATTGTATACCTCACCTTCCCCCCTATTAATCAGGAATCGTAACATTCTCTCCTTCCATTACTGGAGGGAAAAGAATCTTCTGTTTTCAGATATTTCTCTTAAAATTTCATTTGCTGTAATTAAATTTTTCTGTTAGTGTCCTTGGAGATCAAATAAAGGCTGCACTTACAGCATATATTTTCTGCCTTGTTATTGGCAAAATGATACAACATCAGCAGAACATTCCATGCTGGAAACTATCCGGTCTTCTGAGAAACCTCCTCACAGTTATCACAATGTGCAGTCAGCATTCAAGAACAAAAAGTAAGGAAAGTTGAATCCAAAGCAACTCCAGTATTGTGGTTAGAGAATACATATATCATATACTGTCCTTGCTCTTACAAAGATATTAACCCTTTTAAACCACTGGCCAAATTAGATGTTCAAAGATTTTTTTTTTTAATTACTGCTTTTGCCAGTGGAGCTGCATCTAAGTCTCGTTCTCTATCATTATGTGAGTCCTGAGAGTTGGATCACTTCATTTTAGCTGGCGTAGGGCACACCAAGACATTACTGACTCTCTTGTTCTGTCTCTCACATATACTCACACTTCCTCCCTCTCTCTCTCTCTCTCTTTCCTCTCCCCATGTATATCTGTGCATGCATATGTGTGCATATACATATGCATATGGACAGTTTCTTTTCAGCTTTTTAAGTAATTTGAACACTACACAGTAAATCACAGTCACAATTTTTAAACACATTTTTGAAGGGAGAAAGTGATGTCAGGTCCATTGAGTGACCTGTGCTACCATGATGACAGCCCAGGTTAATAATCATTGTCCCATTAAAGTGAAATCAGACCAACAGTAGGAGGACTTCTTGAAATGGATGTAACCTTATACTGCCAGACATATTATTTTTTTGAAAAATGTATGTTTGATGATTTCAGCATTAGTTACAGGCATGTTGCTAATTTTTTCAGTTCTGTCAATGGAATGATGAATGTCGTTGATTCAGCACATGGTGGCAGTAAAAGGAATAAACACCTTTGGGCTGTGGGTCTTGGAGTTCATCAAAGCTGTTTGTTTGGCGTTGTTGCTTTTAATGTGAAAATGTCGCAATATCACACTTAAAATAGGTACAGTTGGAAGGAAATACAAATAAATAAACAGTGATTCCCACTGGGATAAACAGAGAAACCCTTGCCTTAAGAAATAATCCTCATCTGTTCCCATAAAGCTCATCACTGAGACACATGCACAGACACATATGCCAGCTCTCATTGGCACCTCCCTTCCTCAGTCGTGCTGATACATGACCACTGCTCCAGTGCTCTGTGGCCCTGGGAACAAGAGGCAGCGTGGGAGAGGAGCCACTGAGTGAATGTGACGTTAGTCACAAGGCTGTGTAGCATCTCTCAGCTGAATCATTCTTGCCTTTTAAAAAGTATTGGGCAATGCTTTGGGACTCAGTGACCTGCAGGGACGCTGCTTGAACTGTTCTGCTGCTGTGTGTGGGAGGGAGGAAGGTGCAAGTTTTACAAAGGACAAGTCCATTAAAAAAAAACCAACAAAGCAAAGCAAAACCAACAACCTATCATTTTACTACAAAATATGCTGGAGGATTTCAGGACCTTGGTTGCTGAAGGCCCTCAAATTCTCCTCCAGACATAAATATGTGAACAAATTAAGCTCTTTGTGGTTTTGGCTGATCCCAGCCATGTTTAGTCTTAATCTATCTCAATCAAGAGCTACCTTTTAAAAATAACATTTTGTGGTTCCAAAACATCTTTAGCTAATCCTTGCTTAGTTTGGAAAGGAATTTATTTGGAAGGATGCACATGTCCATGTGGCTTTGAGGGATACTCCCTTTACTGTTCTCATACGTCATAGATTTTCTTGAAAAATAATATATAATGCTCCAATATCATGCTACTGATCACTGGATTCTAAAAAAAATGCTTTTTTTCCCAGGGAAACATACAGCTTGTAGTAGGCAAAAAAACTAAACTCTTGAAAATATGCCAAATTGATATATGAATGTTCTTGGATCTTCTCCATATTGGAAATCAGAGGCATCAGTGCTACTTACCACACAAGAAGCTAACGAAGAAGAAACAAAAAATTTATAATATTTCAAAGATCACAACCACAAATGTTTCTGGAAAACGCCTGACATTTCACATGGAGATGTAACGCTCTCTGAAAAACAAGAACTTGGCTTTAATTACTAAACGTAAGGAAAACAGTTTCTGAGATTAGTTCCTAATCCACGGGTAATTGAGAAAAAGGCTTTTAAATGGTTCATTTCAGGACATCTTTTGCATTCTTTTCTCAAGTAAAATATTAATTCTCATTTCTCATTCTCCTCTCAAATTAGAGCAGTCTGACAGAGTGCAAGTCTTGAGAAATCTGGTATCTCTTTTTATACTTCTTAAATTCTCTTTTTATACTTCTTAATCAAACATTTCTTGCTTTCCACTTCACCTTTTAGATACTGTATTGAAATTTTTAATCAATGGCACTATTCCATGTCATAAAATAAAATGTATTTTCAAGCATATTTCCTAAAAAGAACTTTTCTGCAGAAAATGTATACATTGCTTAAGGCTCTCTCAAATTCTTAAAATCGGCTTGCATGACATGAAAACTGGGGGTAGATTTTTTTCTAAAGCTTAAAGCTGAATGCAACACTGTCATCCTAATCTTCTGTGGATAGCCTTCATTTATATTATAGCTAACATGTACATCCCTCTCAAGCAAGTACTTTTCAGTGAGGGCCCTGTGGTCGGTGCACTAAACATAAGAGTTCCTAAACCACACTGTCACTTTTACAACGTTTAGATTTTGTGGTAAAAAACTTTAGCGCTGGATTTCTGCAACCAGTTTTTGGCTTGTACCTTCAGATTGCATTTGTGCTGGAACGAAATGTTTGAGAGCACGTCTGCTTGATCATGTGGATATATGCTAATACAGCTAGCATGCACACATCTGAGGCCACAAAAAAACAGCACATAAATTTGTGGAGAAGTAAAATGAAGAGTGCAGTTGTAGAAGCCAGATCAAAACCACCTACAAAACAGTTAGGAAAAATTCAGGCATAACATTCAAAGAGCACAAAACCAAGCCTGTGCAGTGCTGTCTGTGCAGTTTGAAACAATTCAGTATTAAATTCCGGACTACAAGCAATTGCACAAAACATAAAAACCTTAGGAAAAAAAAGTAAAATAATTTTCAGATTAGTTCTGGTTTGTGAATCGATTTCAAACTCTCTTGTTTCCTCTGAACAACTGCAACTGGAAAGCCATAAAACTGAGGAACTGCTATGGTAAAGGATTTTGCAGAGTCTCTGCTAGCTTTTGACAGCTGGTGGGGGGAGAGAGGCAAGAATGAGATCAGCAATTTCCAAAGTAATTTGCCATTTCTTATATTATTCAAGCCAAGTTAGTAGAATTGTCCCCAAGAATACACCTTTACATGTGGTGTATGCCAAATACTTTGGGGCAGTTCCTCAGAGAAATATGATTTATGCACCCAGCCATTGCATATGAAGTCACAAGGACTTGCAGTGTCCACTCGCAGCACCCAGTACAGAGTCACATCAACAGCACTGCAAATAGCTGAGGCAAGGACTACAGCCCTACCAGCTACAGGTAGCTAAAGAATGCTTCAGCAAACATGTACTATGATCTATTGATTTAATTAAATATCCAAAAATATCCATGTTTCTGTGTCAATGTAGATTTCTTTTATCCTTTTTTAAAAAATTATTTTCTTTAATGAATTAAAATGAGCCTTTGGGGCTTCTATGTGAGCCAGATTTGCAACCAGATGGTGGTGCTGCTGTTGTGCCCACCTGAAATAAATGCTTATTTAAACAACCTGCAGTAAAAGTCCAAAACTGAGGGTAATGTCTGTTTTGGCATCTACTTTTTCCCAATGAATGGGATTTCCCAGGTTCAGGCTGCTACCCCCACATAGGATGACAGCTGAGTTTTGTCCAAAGTCTGCATATATATTTGGTATTTTCAGTTTTTAGTGTATGAGAAGTTATTGTGCAGCCATCGGATAAGTAAGATTTAAGAGAGGCTTTTCATCCTCAAAATGTACGTTTCTCAACTGTAAAGGACATTTCCACAACGAGTCAGAAGGACATAGAGACCTTTTGTTTACCAAAGGCTGGCAAATCATTTCATCTCAACTAACAGCCTCCTTAGTTCCAACATCCTGACTACTTGTAGCAACCAAATGGTTTTTCAGAGCAGGGTTCAGGCAGTAATTCTCTTTAAGGAATCTGCTTGTGTTTTGCCTTGTTAGACACTATTTGTCCTGGTTTAGGGCAAATCTGGGAGGAATCTCTGAGTTTAAACGGCCACATGCAGGAAGGGACACAGCAAACATTTGCAGCTGGAACACAGCTGCAGTAAGATAAGATGCCATATTTTAATTATGCTCAATTTAATCAGCTGCTGAGAGGCCAGGTGGAAGCACATGGGTAGCATGAGTGGATTGCACCCAGGGAGAGCAGGTGTGAGGGAAGATTAAAGCCTGACACATTTCGTCCTTAGCATTGCACTCAAAAATCCTGATTTTGCTACTTCTAACACTTACAGCAAACCCTGTATAAATATTATTCAAGCCTTCAGCACGATTGGGTCAAAAGGTTTGCATGTAGAGGAGAAAATCAGGCTGTGTGGAACCACGGCTTGGAGATCAGTAGTGCTGTCTGTCTCCATATTACATGTTGGTGGACAAGTTCCGGTCCCTGGCGCAAACCTCTGCCCTTAAATGTCATTATGTTAGGTTTTATGGGTTTTACAGCCCAGTCCATGCTGTGGCACATGCCCTGTAATGGAATCAGTTTCTCAAGGGGGATGAATTTTGTTCTAAGCAAGGTGTGACATTAGCAGGGCTACCCATTGCCTTCCTGAAGATTGCCTTGCTTTGAGGTCCATTTCAGATCACAGCCCTCCCTCCAGTGTGCTGTTATACGTCAAGTATCTGTCACTGCCGAGGTCTTAATGTTTGTTGTCTTTGCGTTCCCCCTTCCTGGAGGGAAGAAAAAGGGTGATTTGAGAAAAGCAAACAGTAAAAATCAAGAAAATTTTTACAGCATTTTAAAAAAATATATTATTATCAAAGCACAAAAGCATGGACCAGCGCAGGTTAGGTACTAAACAATGTTCCTTGAGATATGCACACAGTGCTGTAGCACGTGATTCTACTTTTCTGCCAACTTAGTCTGAAATTTGAAAGTAGCCGTCCAAGCTGACATTTTCAGTTGAACCTGTTGAGTTGAACTGAGCCAGCTCAACCACCAAGGCCACTGCATTACTCATCCTGCTGCTGCTCTCACCAAATACCAAGAAACTAGAGCTGCTTACGTGCCCACATGGTCTGCTGTAGGGCCGTGGAAATTCATGGCCATTTCTTGAGTGGGTTGTTCCAAAGGTCTCCACACAACCTTCTCTTCTCTAGCCTGAAGAGCCCCAGCTTGAGAGAGAGGTCAGTCATGGAGTGACTGTCACATGCTGACATTTGAGCTCAAGCACTGGTAAGCTGGCACCAGCCCTGCTCTCCAGCCACCCAAACTCCTCCAAGCATACAAGCAAGGGCTCTGAGAAGTGCTTGTACAGCTGCAGAGAAACAAGCAACTCTCCTGAGGATGGGCAGAAGCTGGAGGAAGAAGCAGAGCGACCTCGAGAAGGTCACCAAGAACACAGAAATGCTAATATGGCAGCAACAAGGCCACCAAGGCATGGTAGAGAGGTGGGGCCTAGGGCACAGCAGGGACACTGGAGGTGCCAGGCCGTGAAATGAGAGGAGCTGCTGAGCTCTCTGTGTCCTGACCTACTTGTTCTCCATCTGGGTGGCAGGTTTTTGGTGGCAACAGGACTGGTCACAGGACTGGTGGAGTGGAGGCTGGTCTGGGTCAGAAAGAAAAGGCAGAAACTTCTTAGTGTGACATTGTTCTTCTCAACTCTTATTAGCTGGATTATTATCCATGATCTCTGTGTATCTTTAAATAGTGAAATGGGGTAGCTCAGGGAGGGGGTTGCAACTGATAGGAATTTGTGAGGAATCATAGATGGCAAGGTTTAAAATATTTTTAATTTATATAATTCCAAAGATCTCCTCACAACCTTCTCTAAGTTGAAGAGCCCCAACTTGAGAGAGAGGAATCACAAGGAATCACGAGGTACAGCTACACCCATCATTTCCTACATGAAATTGGCTTGTTACTTTTAGGTTATTAAGAGCAAACCCAGTCTCCATAGACCCACACACATCTGTGCTTAGCTAGCCACACTCAGCTACTTATGGAGCACACTGAAGTGCACAGATACTGTGCAATCCACAGTGTACATATGCACTATTTTGTATGCCCTACAGATGGATGAAGTCATAATAAAACCACATTTGTGCAGGGCGTACTGTGTACAGTGTGCATGTAACTGAACACTGAACAGCACTGCTGAGCGCTGAGAGCCTTTGGGGATTACACCTGTTTGTACCAGGATATAAATGTTTTCTTTCCCAGGTTAGAGTCTATCCACAAATTCCCACTGAGAATTTGCTCATGATTTTATATTCTGACTGTAAAATTATCATTCTTTTACTTGGAAAAAAAAAGAAGTCAAAAGGATACTGTGGAAAAGAATCTAGGCTTGGAAAATACCTTAGAGATCAAAACAGTTCCAACTCTCCCACTTTCCTACTTATTCATGTAACCTTTCTCCTACTTACAGCAGTTTTAAATTAAAACAAAACTATTGCATTAGGAAGTTATGCTATGGCTGTGGATAATAATTTCTTTTTCTTTTGGACGTCTGGTTACAAAATAGCTCCATTAAGGAGGGTGTCTATCCTGAAGCAAACACCACAGAGCATACCCTGCGTTCTCGAAGTACTATGTGTTAAGATTTTTAGGTGATTGTAACCTCCTGAGATGAGCTTTTAAGAAAAATATTTGAGGGCTGCCTCACAGGGGACCTGTTATATCCCCATGTTACCATACCATATCCCTGATCAGATCTTTTAGATCAACACAGGACATCAGCGTTGGAGAAGGAAGCAGTTGCTTTTTATCCATGGGTACAATATCATGTGGCTCTCACATTATCATCAAGGCATAAGAAAGATACTTTTATTAGTAGATTAGTTTATTGGGAATTTCGTGTACCTAGCAATCACTGATCCTTTTGTGAAGTTTCTGCCCCTGGGATGAAATAAGCACCAAGTCCTTCTGGCTGTGTTCTATATGTCTGTGTCTTGCTCTGAATTTATAGCCCAGCCCTGTGCTTGTGGTGATGCCCCAGGCACAGCACTGTTGCGTCCAGTCGGACCACTTTAACACCCATGCCTCTTTCCCAGTTCCACAGATTGCAACAGCAGACCAACCCAGCAATACAGACCTCGGATGTAAAGCCCAACAACTATGTTCTCGACCTCCAAAAGTTAATGTCACCTGATCCTCAATATTTAGTGACACAAAATGATGAAGATATATATGGCAGAGCTACATACAAGTGCTTTGCTCTTCATAATGCCAGCTTCCCTGTCTGGTCCTTCTCATGCTCTCCACCCAGCTTAGCCTAAATTCAAGATGGGTGTATGCAGAGAGACCATTCACTTTTTTGGTCCAGCATCTTGCAAGTAATTTCTGTATAGTGTTATTACAGAACAAATATCATGCTACTAATCAGT
>WEKY01035431.1:41236-53704 GCA_013390045.1 Picathartes gymnocephalus
CCACCAGCATCCCCAAGTCCTTCTCCCCAGGGCTGCTCTGATCTGTTCATTCCCAGCCTGTGCTGGTACCGGGGATTGCCCAGACCCAGGTGCAGCACCTTGCACTTGATCTTGTTAAACCTGAGGAGATTCTCATGGGCCTGGTCCTTGAGCTTTTCCAGGTGCCTCTGGATGGCATCCCATCCTTCAGCTGTGTCAACAGCACCACTCAGCTTGGTGTCATCTGCAGATTTGCTGATGCTGCACTTGATCCTTATGTCTATGTCAGTAATGAAGATAGTAAATAGCACAGGTCCTAATACAGACCCCTGAGGGACCCCACTTGTCACTGATGTCCATTGGGACTCTGAACAAAAGTCCACATAAATTACCTCTGTAACACTTCCCTTGTCCTTTGTTACCGTCACTCCATCATAGAAGGCTGCTACACTGGGCAGGCAGGGCTTGCCCTTGATGAAGATGTAATGGTTTTTTCGAAACACCTCCCTGTCTTCCATGGCAAAAGGTACCACGGGATCTGTGTTGCATAGGTGAGTGTAAAGACTGAGGTATCTGGTTGCTTCAACTATAAATTTCTTAGCCCACCAGTAGTGGCTGCAGGCACCGGTGCTGCAGACATGAGTTCCAGATAATATTTCTTAAAATACACTGCAGTCTGTGGGAAAGAAGGAAGGAAATCAGCTGGTTGATGTGCAGAAGCTTGAAACATGGCTTTGTTGGAATAAGTGCATGTGCAACAGTTAAGACAAGACTTGCTCTTGTCAAGGCAATCAGTCTAGCTTTGTTTTCTCAGGACTGATTAAATGAAAATAGGATTGGCATCAGAAAACTCTCTTTGTCGAGAGCCAGTGCTCCTAATTTAGTATAGAACTTCCATATAGGCTTTTTTACTGGAAAAGGTACATAGTCCTGAGTCCAGATCACGATGTGCAGCATCCAAAGCCCATTTAAGAGGAAGGCTTTGAGAAGTAACTGTTTTTCGCATACTGAACTGCAGAACATATGGGTCATCTGTCCTTCATGGGAGTATATGGATGAGGAGATCAAGTCTACTGTTACCAAATGTGCAGATGACACCAAGCTTTACGTGAGTGTTAATCCGCTGGAGGGCAGGAGAACTCTGCAAAGGGACCTGGACAGGCTGGACACAGGGGCCAAATCCAATAACATAAGGTTCCACAAGACCAAGTGCTGGGTCCTGTGCTTTGACCACAACAGTTTTGACCCCTTACAGTGCTACAGGGGTCAGAGTGGCTGGACAGGGGCCAGGCAGAAAGGGACCTGGGGGTACTGGCTGACAGTGGACTGAACATGAGCCAGCAGTGAGCCCAAGAAGGCCAATGGCATCCTGGCCTGTATCAGAAATACTCTGGCCAAGAGGACCAGGGTAGTGATTCTTCTCCTGAACTCAGCACAGGTGAGGCCATACTTTGACTGCTGTGTCCAGTTCTGCACCCCTCAATTTAGGAAGAGTATTGAGAGGCTGGAGCATGTCCAGAGAAGAGCAGCAAGGCTGGTGAAGGGTCTGGAGCACAAGTCCTACAAGGAGCAGCTGAGGGAGCTGGGGCTGTTTAACCTGGAGAAGAGGAGGCTCAGGGAGACCTTTTTGCTCTCCACAACTGCCTGAAAGGAGGGTGCAGCCAGTGGCTCTATCTCTTCTCACAGGCAACCAATGACAGAACAGGAGGACACAGCCTTAAGCTGCATCAGGGGAGGTTTAGGTTGGACATTAGGAAGAAGCTCTTCACAGAAAGGGTGACTGGGCATTGGAGTGGGTTGCCCAGGGAGGTGGTGGAGTCAGTGTCCCTGGAGGTGTCTGAGAAAGACTGGATGTGGCACTTGGTGCCATGGTCTAGGTGACAAGGTGGTGTTGGGTCATAGGTTGGACTTGATCTCAGAGGTCTTTTCCAGCATGGTTGATTCTGTGATTCTGTGATGTATTACTGCACTTAGCTTGACCACCCCAATACTGCAAGACATAGTCTGTGATTTGGCTTGAGAGCTTGCTTGTTGATCCCAGATGAGCAATTTATAAGCTAAAGATAAAGCAAATCACGGACTCTGTTCTTCCATTCATTCTCTTTTCCGTTCTTTGCACTAGTGGCTGGATTTTCCAGCTGTGACCTGAACCAAAGCATCGTTTGCAGCCTCTGAATCCTCAAGTCTGCTCTTTGTGCTTCACTTCTGTTGTTCCTGTCTAGTAAGGGATTTTCCATAATGCTCTATGTTGCTGGCGACCCTTTTCGTAAGTTCTCAAAAAACAGCCAAACCTAGGACTACTTGATTTTAGCACTGGTAAACAATCGTAAGTATTACCATGTAAGCTGATTCACTCTGTGTTCATATCAAAGGAATTGAATGCATTTTCTTACACTGATTACATCTGTACTAACACTGTTGGCAGATATTAGACATCAGTGTTAATCACATAGAGTGTAATCTAAAAACTCTGTATAACCCCTGTGGATGACATGTTGTACAGGGCTATATTTTATGGCTTCTCCCTGGAGAGCTCTCAGGTTAGGCAAAAAAAGCCTGCTGTTGCTTGATGTTTAATAGCTTGGACACTATTGTGGAGCCTGTAAAACCTCAACCTTGCTGTTACATGTGTTCTTCAGCAACTGTACAATCAGCACGTTACCGCTGCAAAATGTTTCCTCAGTCAAGGGAGTCATAATCTAAAATAAATATTATAAAGAAATGTTGTAAAGGACTTTTGTCTACAGATGTACACTTGTGTCATTGCAGCAGTGAAATTATTTTGAGTGGAATTTTTTTGGCTGACTAACTATAGCTATACAAATGGAAAAGCAAAAATACTTATTCGTGACAGATACATTCACTTTAATATTTTGAAAACTGCTCATTCTTGTTTAACTCAGAGCTCAGCAAAAGAAAAGTATTTCAGTGTTCAGTTTGCTCTCTTTGGTGGTACAGTTAATTACTGTGGATGGAGTACTTCTGACCCTTTTGCCATTATTGGTTATCATGACTTTGATCACAGGTTAATGTCCAGGAAATTATAAGAAAAAAAATCAGCAGTACATTTAATTGTAATTTCTTCAAATTATTCTTTTCTGATAGTTTCCACTGAAAACAGAAAAGTATAAAAATACTGCTGTATAAGTAGATCTTCATGTGTCCTTCATCAAAGTATATTACCAGTATCACATTTAATGCATTTAACATTAAGGCTGGGAGTGAACTCTTGGCCCAAATAAAGTCAGTGGGAGCTTTGCCATGGCCCTTAGAGGACCAGCTTGTTACTACATGTATTCAGCCCAAGTCAGTATAACCAATTTTTATTTATGGACTTTATTCTGAGAACATTTTTTCTTTAGTGGTTAGAGTGTGTTGAAAATACTGACCTTCTGAGCTAAAGGAAAATGAAATAAGGAAAAGAAGAAAAAAAAAAGAAGTAAAGTGATTTGTGTGCATGATAAAAGTGTTTTTCTGCAATAACACAGCGTGTGGTAAAGAATTACACAGGTTGCATTTGCCACTTTATATCTCCTGCCAGACGAATACAATTCAGGGCCTGTTACCCCCGCCTGCAGTACTGTTTCATAGTTATGAAGTCATGACAGCTGTGACTGCCAGTGTAGAGAATAAAGTCTGTGGAAAAAGTCTGGATAGCTTCCCACTGTACACAGGCCAAAAATAATTTAGCTGGAATTAAAACAGAAGAGGAGAAAATTTGCAGGGGGGGAAAAGCAGGGGAAGCAAACGGCATTTCATATTGGAGCACAAGCTGAGGCAAACAGACTCTGGGACAGATCCTGACTCCAATCCCATCTCTGCATGGTCCTGAAACTGATAAAAAATCTGAGGTGTAACCAAGAACCCATTTTGGCCAAGTGTACTCTACCTCATGGAAATTGGTACTTCCCATTTCCTGCCTCCCTGGAGATTCACAAGTCATTTGAATTAATTTCATTCCCAGCTTAACAATAACTGTGCAAACACACCATCTCAGTTCTTGCACCTGAGGAAACATTATGATCTATAAACTCACAATGTCCCACTTGAACACGGGGAGCAGGTGCTAATCAATAATGTGTTGCCGACATTTAAACAAGGGCTCTCCACAGACACAGTCTCCTCTAGCTGGGACAAACACCACACCTCCATCCCCCCGCAGGTTCAGAGCTGTACGATTTGCAAAGCAGGATCTGATTTCCTCTTTCTTCATCTACCATCTGTGGAAAAATCTTCTCATATAATCGAAGCAACAATGCTTTGCCAATGAATATTAATGGAACATGTTTCTGTTATGTTTGTGAAAAATAGTGCCAAGGTATGCGGAACAGTATAATGATCAGTCCGTACACTTTTGTTCTCCACGTTGCTGTGTAAGTACCAGAGAGAAGGAGGCCATTGTTTGGGGTTTTTTGCATCTAGTAACTGATATTTGCCACAACAAAAGATTTGTCATGAAGGTGAGATCTGTGTTCTTCAGAAGGCCTTGGAGGAATCTTAAAGAGAGGTTCTTTTCTCTCTTAAAGAGAGAGATGACAAAGAAATACCTAGAGGCAGTGATCTCTTGGATACAGAGAAATGGAAGCTGATTGCAGACCTTTCATGGGCCACAAAGAACCACTCTGCCCTATCTGCATCTCTGGCTGATCCAGGTGGGCAGCATAACTTGAATTCAGTGTGATTATGGTGATTGCAATTGCATTGAACAGGATCTTCCAACTCACCCAGGAAACAGCAATTGTGGTGACACAAGATATATGGCAAAAGCTCTTGAGAAAAAGGATTAGTCAAAAAAGGACAAAAGAAGGACTAAAAAGGGGACCAGCTATTAAATTTTTAGTTCATAGGCATCAACTTCATGTTGCCTGTGACCATATTCAGAGGGAAGGGTGTACTTCTGCCTGACTCGGGGAGAAGAACTTTAACTCATTCTTACAATGACGTTTCATGGGGGCCTAGCATTATGCTGCTGACTTATTCCACTTGCATGAAACTGTCCCTTGCTTCAAACCCCTGCTAGATGGTGATAAAGCTCCCTAGAACATACCAGTGACAATAGCAGCAACAATTTTTTTTTTCTTTTTATTGCTCCAGCTTATGTGGTCAGAACTCCTCTTTGCCTTATTTAGAAATAAACTTTTATTTTATGAAAGTATCCATTATATTAACACAGAGGCAGACTCAGACTGTTTGACTTCTCTAATCTTTATTTGTTTATGATTTAAAAATATTTAAAGCCAGAAAAAAATAGATTGAAAAATTAAACATGGTGAAAGCCACATGCAAGGGGAAGATTAGAGAATTAAGCCTTCCCCTTCTGTCTGTCCTCCCTCAGCAATTACATCATCACTGTAGCACCTCCTTCACACAGTTCTGTGGGGTCTTGAGAAACAGCTAGCCTGCCATCAAAATACAAAAACCCAAAGGTAATAATGAGTGATTTTAAACACTTGTTAAAAGCTTCTTCTCCGATGCCACTTGACAGCCAGGAGCTTGTGCAGGACTAAAGGAAAGAAAATGTGAACTGCTGCTCGCATTTTGAAACTGACTGTAGACAGAAGGAAAAGCCAGTAACAAAGCTGGAAAAATATCACCAAGGGCAAAGCTCGACTCATTCTGTAGTTGCAGGTACACTACAGTCCTACAACAGGTAACACCACCAAGAAAGCCAAACTTTCTTGTGTCCAGAAGATGATAGCTATTTTCCACTCCCACATCAACCATCTAAACACTGCATTAAATATAAATACCCAAACCTGTTTTCCTTCACTACTTTTTTCCTTTGCATTTATTTTATTCCTCTGTCTTATCCTGAGCTTTTGGAAGGGAAACAAAGTTTCTGAAGTTGAAATACCTTCCCACTTCATCCAGAGGACAGTGCCAAGGCTGCAATTGGTCCCTGCTTGGCACCTAAGTCAGCAGTCTCAAAGCCAGAGTGAGGCTTTCAGCTACCAGAGTGGGTCTCTGTCCCCAAGCTAGTCCCTGATACAAATGGCATGGCAGAAGATGAGATTAAAGAAACCTCTGAATTGAAACACTGGATTTCAAGGGAAACATATGTAGGCCTTCTAAATGAGGACCAGCACAACTGAGCAGTTAAGTGGGGAAGGGTGGGAAAATAATTTAACAAGGAGTATTCAGATGGTAGAAACGCATTGCCCTGGCCTTGCAGCTACAGGCTGAGATGTTTATTAACATGTAATAATGCTTACTCCCAGTCTGATAGATCAGACTAAAAGAAAAACTAGAACATCACTTGCTCTGCAGTCTCTTCCTGCTAATCACAGAAAGTGCCCTTGGAGTACTTTTCATTTAAAAAAATTGATTGTAGTCTGAATACCTTTCTTCTATGTCAGACTACCCCTCACTTCTCTGAATCCTTAGGGTTACAGGAGAAGGAAGTTTGATTGTACAGACAAAGATAGTTTTCCTTGAGACAGGTGATAGGGCACTGTGGTTGAACAAAGACAGGGAAGGGTAGTCCTTGGTGCTCATCAAGCCTGCAGGGCAGCACTTCAGGTTTTTTTGTCTTAAGGGTTTTTTTCTGTGTCCTGTCTGCTCCTCTGCTTCTGGGACTGGCTTTTTCAGAGGCAATTTCCATATGGGCACTGTAAATAGAAGTGGACATGATATTTTTGCTGTAGGGAACATGGTCCACTTATATTTGTTTAAATTACAAATCATAAGCATGCTTCCTCTCCCTTCCTGTTTTTGTATTGATATTCCTTTTGTGCACTGTATTTACTGTGCATCGCACAACTCCCTGAACTTAAGTCTAGCTTCAACTCTGCAGCTGCTCCGTGTGTCCTTCGCACAGCTTGAACCTACTTAGGATTTGGTTGAACCCGTTAATGCACCTGAAGTCAACAGATGGGTCCAAAAGGTAACATAAATGTCTTTTTTTTTTTTATGTGCTGTTTTCTCCCTCTGCACAAAAGCATTGTGTACGTGATCTCCATGTTCCTCACCATGCATTATGTTCTGTGGACCTACAGTCTGTGGTAAATGAGAATGACTGTGCACAGAGGAATAACCAAAAGAAGCACTGGGCAAGATTGATCCTGGCCTCGTCTCATAAACACAAGTTCTCCAGTTCTCATGCTTCACATAATCCATAATGCATTGAAATAGTAAATCAGGGAAAGCAAATTAAATCAAAAGAAAAATGCTGTGTGGTTTTGGTAGTTTGTTTGGGGATTTTTTTGTTGTTGTTGTGCGTTTTTTGGGGTTTTTTTGTCCTGGGGAGAGAACAAATTAATGGAACAAAACTATTTTACTTTTTCTTATCAATCAGAAGGAGTCTCCAAACTGAATAAGTTTCCATTTTGAGCAAGAAATGCCCATATTTCCTTGTTAGTTGTTTACAACATTTCTGAAAAGGGTAGTTCAATTTTCTCTACTTTTATTGCCCAATGAAGGATGTCGGGAGCACAGGAAAGGGCACAAGTTTTTGTGATGGACCATTTGTGTGTCATTTTACTTACACAACAAAACCAAGAAATGCAGAAAAGCTGAAAGGTAGTACAGTATTGACAAGCATAGCTGGACTTCCATTTGCTTTGTTTCTATACAGAATGTAGGTGTTACATGTGTTTGCCCATGAGATCAGGGCAAGTCAATTGACTGCTATTATCAGAGCCCCCATGACTCTTTTCAAGAGTCATGACATAAAACCTCTTTAAAGATCATGCTTTCCTTTTGTGCAAAACACTAGCGCATTGAAGGAAGACTCCAGTCTTTTCCTTTAAAGCTGCTAGACAGCAGAGGAGAAAAAGATCCCTGCAGTGTGCTGTGAGCTGTATACTATACTCATTAGTGACTTAGTCCTGTGAGCTGCCTTCTCTGGCCCATATCCAGGAAAACACGAAATGTACATTTAATTTTCAGCATGTGTGTAGAGTCATTAACTGCAAGCACATTCTTACATGCCTTCCTCATTGCTTCTTTTCATTCTATTAATAGAGTATAAAAGGCAGCAGTGGCTTTTAGGGGCTGAGAATGTTTTGGAGGGGACCTAAATGAAAGTACTGAAACCTCCTCACTGTATATAAGAATAGCAAGACAGTAATATTCTTCTGATTGACATGATATTCCTGCATGGAATACTGTACTGTGAACAAATTTTGACAGGCAAACTTCTGTTTTGCATGCATGTTGATTCATGCTACTAAACTGAGCAGTAGGTTGAGAAAAACTGTCAGATGTAGAATGCTCTCACTTCAGCCAGATTATGTAGCTATCCTGCCTCTCCAAAGACACTACTTTGTTCTTAAATTATAGCAGTGATATAGTAATACAGTCTAGGCCAATTTATATCCCAACCTGCACATGGCTGCCTCGAGGCATGTATCTCCCTTGTTCCCCCTGGGCAAGGATCTCTCAGGAAGGAAAAGCCTTCCTGAGACAGAATTCCTGGTTCTGAGAGCTTCCTCTGGAGTAGTCTGACTGAGGAACTCTGCAGATGTCATTTCCTACCCTGTGTCTCTTCCTGGAAGTTATTCTGTGGTATGTTATGTGGGGAGATATGCAAAGTGAACTCCTGGCTCCAATGAAGACAGGTGGAATTATATTTTATCACATTTTCATGCTTTCTTTAGTGTCACTACAAAATGACAGTCTCTCCTTCATATGCCTCCTTCTCAAGCTGATACAAGTACATTATTATGCCCACTTCACCTGTGGAAGAACAGACACAGGCTAGTACCATGGCCAAACGCCAGTGTGGTGGTAGAAGAAAAGTTTTAAATCAAGCAGGAATGGAGTGGTGGGCTTGTGCCCAAACCATCAGACAGTGTCATTTCTTTTGGAATCTGACAGAGACTTTGTAAAGACAAGCTGCACAGGCAGGAGCTGCCTGTCCCTTCTGTTGCAAACCTTCTGTGGGCACTGCTGGTGAGGACTGCCTAGGTCCCAGCAGCTTTTGTGCTTGGAAGCCCAGGGAGCAGCCACATAGCAGTGCTCATGCTGGCAGCTTCTGGGCATGGGAAGGGCTTCAGCAGCAGGGCAGGCGTGCTCAGGGACTGGTCTCTCTGGAAAAGATGGTCTGTGCTACCATACTCATCATCAGTCCTCTTTGAGCATTGCAAAGTATGTCAAGTGTAAATTAAATAATTTGTTAATATTCCCCACCAAAAAATAAATCTAGGTTTGCCCTGGGAATTTGGAAAAACTTTCAATGTAGGGCTAAATTTATCAAAATTGAGTGTTACCCCCTACCAAAAAATATCCTTGTATTGCACAAAAAGAAATACATCAGCATAAAATTCAAGGTCAGATTCTGAAGTTCCACAAACAATCAAAGACTATTTGTCTTATATATGGTATACACATGTTTCAAAGTAGCCTTGTTTATACAGCTCAGTAAATAAAGTCCCATTGCACTCGATTTAAAAAAAAATGGTGATACGCTGTATGTGCCAGATATCTTTTTAAAGTTCTCTGGAGAAAAGAATACACACAGGCACTGAGATTTATTAAAATCCAAGTCGTTTTTGAAGAAGCCAGTTTTACTAATGAGACAGTCTCAAAAACAGAGACTGTCCATTCTGGCATATGTGCATCATATGAAAGCCAGTCATTTTTTATTATCTCGGTATTACCAGAAATGATATTAAGCTGAAACACAGCTCCAGCTAACAAAAACTTCAAGTGTATGCTGGGACCTTTTAATGCTAGCACAATAAGCCAGCTTTATTACACCGATTATTGATAATATGAGGGTTGTACTGGTATTTAGTCATAACTACATAAAATTATTGTTTTTCTGCCATAATCATTGGCTACACAATTACAAGGGACCAATAATACATTTGCAAGTAATTACTGACAAAGATTTCTTTTGTTGTATATAAATGTAGTAAAAGCCTCAGGCTAATTTTACCAGCATGTTCATATGATATCACTTCCTGAAAATACATGAAAAGTTAAAAAAAAAAAAACCAAAGGTATATATACAAAGGAAAGGCTGTACAAGTCCTACAGAAAAAAAAAGTGACCTCAAGAAATATCTTGGGTTTCTACCTCAGAAACTTGTTTTCACATTGAGGTCATTGCAAGAGGAATTAAAGTAAAAACACTGTTCCTATATTGATGCAAGGCTAGAGAGAATTTCTTTTCCAGTGAGTAGCCTGCTTAGAGAATCATAACTCAATGGCAATATTTTCTGAGTCACTCTATTGATTTGGTGAGACTTTGATTTCCCATGTTTCCACACTATCACTTTACATAGGTTGGAGCCAACTGTATGCAACCTCTGCTCTAAATTACTGGTAGGCAAATCTCAATCAATTCAGCTGATTTTATAGGCTATTGTATTGAGTCTACAGGCTTTACTCTGAATTTTGCCCAGTGAAACATAATTTGGTCAGTTTTATGTTTGTAAGAAGATGTAATTACGCATGACAGACACGCTTATCCTAAAAAATATTACCATACTGTAAAAAAAATAACAAAGATAGTTATACCACTCCTTTAAATTCACAAAGCCCTTTTATCATGTTCTAAAATCTGTTTTGACTTTTTTCTGGCTTGCCCAGATACACCACAAATTTTCTAAAAGATTTCTAAACCCTCAATGAATTTAGAGTTGTGTTTGAATTGAAAAAAAATTTATTGCTACTTTTTTTTCTGGCAAAAATGTCTCATGTCTTGTCTTTGGCCAACAAGCTTCTACTTTCCTTAGGATTCTGGGTGGAAATGACCATTTTGGAATGGGAAACTGATTTTGTTCTTACATCTCTGTACAGAATAGGGTCAAATTTCCTGTGAACTCTTGAACTATTCAGAAAAAAATAAGAACCAGTCCTGATCCAACCCCAAAATCAGGGATGCTACTGAAACTGGCTATAGTGTTAGCCAGTTAGTGTATAGCTTACTTGTTATATCCTTTTGTTCTGTACTCTCTGGATTTGGCTAGCAGCAAAGCTTCGGAAGTGCTGTGAAGAAGGTTAAGAGGTCTAACAAAAAATTCAGATGAGATTTTCCATCAGTTCCTCTTTAAGTCTTTTCATAAATACTACTGGCTGAAATGAATTAGAGCAAAGGTGTGAAAACTTCCAACTTTTAAGTGCAATTCATTGTTAACTATAGGAACCTAATTTTTCTTCACATAGGTCTTAAAAATATGATTTTAAAGTATTTCTCATTAATACAAAATGCCCTAATGCTTCATGTCACACCACTAGGGCTGATAAGATGAAATGCTGCGGCATTTTGGGGTCATTCAGTTATTCTAAATAGGGTTCCAAAATGGAGACATTTTTGTGACACTTCTGATAAAGAAAATCAGAATGATCCTGACGTTTGCTGTAAGGAGACCTCTTTACACTAATCTGAATATTTAACTTTGAATTTAAATACTGCGAAGATAGTATTTCCCTTCTAAGCATGCACCACAGGCCTGTAGATTACAAGAGATGTCTTGTCACAGAGCCATGACACAATATAGCAAAGCCACGCTTCTCAGCCTGGGTAGTTTTTCCTCAGTGTCTGAGCTATACTCCCTGTCTCTGTCCAGAAAAGAAAATATAGCATAATATATTGCAATATAATAAAATAAAGCTAGACAGTATTATATGTAAGAAGGCCTGACTCTAATGTACCACTGTGAGCACTCACTACTGTAACTCCACAGGTCTACAGAAAATATTGGAAGCAGTTTCATAGAAAATGACTTTAAGAATTCATTAAATGCATGAGTGGAAGTATATTAAATCATGTCCAACACAGAGACAATTACTGTGCTTGCAAAGAAGTTGCAAAAACATATTTTGAGTAATGGAACAGTTCTGGCAGATTCATCAATTTGCTGGCATAAAGAACATCTTCTCCTGAGGGTTTTCAACAGAAAAGTGCTGCCAGTCAGAGCTCGCACCCTAACATCACACCTCCCTGTACCCAAATTGACATTGTTATTTTTGTACACGTCTGTGAAGGTGAGTATCACAAAAGCAAATTTTTAATTTTTCACACTCTCTTCGACTCTGGTGGTTGCTGAGTAGCGCAGAATTTGCAAATGTCAAATGATGATAAAAGCAGTAGATCTCAGAAACACAGAATCACATAATTGTTAGGGCTGAAAGGGACTTCTGGAGATCATCCAGTCCAACCCTCTGCCCAGGTAGGAACAGGAACTCATCCAGGTGGATTTTGAATGTCTCCAGAGAGGGAGACTCCACAAATTCCCACGGCAGCCTGTTCCAGAGCTCTTCCACCCTCAATGTCAAGAAATTGTCCCTCACATAATGGTGCAACTTCTTGTGTTTTAGTTTTTGGCCATTGCTCCTCATTCCATCACTGATCAACCCCTGAAAAACGTCTGCCACCATCCCCTTGGCACCCACCTTTGAGATATTTGTATGTGTTAATGAGATCCCCTCTCAGTCTTCTCTTCTCCAGACTAAGCAGACCCAGCTCCTGCAGTCCTTCCCCATAAGAGAAATATTCCAACCCCAAATCATCTTTGTAAACCCTCTCCAGTGCCTCCTTGTC